>JAQFZW010001051.1:0-34635 GCA_034687055.1 Heteromurus nitidus
AGTTTATCTTCAAAATTGATTGCATTTCACCACATTGACAACTGAACAATTAAAGGCTTTCCTCCTGGAAGACGTAAGTTTCCTTCGATTGATTATTCAGATATTCACAGAAATTAAATTGTTTCAAATTATCTTTTGGTTTTGATAATCGGAATTTTAGTCGACTTTTTTATTACAATGACTCAAAACGGGAATCCTGAGGAGGTTCCCTCCCAAAACGACGATGACGTCATGGACGAAAGTACCATGAGGAGCATAATACTTTGTGGGAAAATTCAGGCAGAGTGTCGCCAGCAAATGGATGCAGTTGCAAAAGAAATTCAGAACTGTGCTCCTACCATATTCCCAAGTGAGGACGACAAGGTGGAAGTTATGGCGTATTTCTTCGACCACCTCCGCCTGGAACTTGGTAGGCTCAACCCCGACGAGCCAGCGACAGTGCTCACCCCACCCATATTCGTGGCTTTGGCAGAATCATTAAAGCGAAGGAAAATAAAAGGACATGTCGCAAATTACGTGAAGACTTGGTACGAGAAAGAGAGAGCCAAAGCAAGTCCACTGGAATACAACCAGTGGAGGGATAAATTCCACGAGAGCTATTTGTCCCCAGGTACCATCCGTCCAAGGTCCAACCTTCATCACGGAAAATTTATTGAGACTGAGACAACGACAGGGCAGTCATTGGTCCACTTCTTGGCCTTGGGAAATAGTATTGGCTACATCGGCTACCTCTCGCTTTACAATTTGTGGCTCTGCTGGACAGGAGAAAGGTCAGCCGTAAGGGCCTGGAAGAATGTGATCGACGCGAGTTTGTCATTCGTGGCAGGTACTTTTACTGGTCTCGGTGTCATGGCATTAGCTGCAAGTCTCTTGGGAGGACCTCTAGGAATTTTCACAAGTATTTTCCTCGGCGCTATTGGTGCAGGAGTCGGAGGCCTTACGGGTAACGCCTTGTCCGACTATCTAACCACAAAGATGTTCGACATTCCCACAGAGGAGGACCTCGAAAAAGCCTATAATCTGATTGGACTGACGAAATCTGCAAAAGATACTGAGATCAACAGTGCCTACCGCCAGATTTCCCGGGAGAACCATCCGGACAAACTGGCGACGAGGGAAACACCTCCCTCTGAGGAGGACATTAAGAAAGCTGTCGAAAAGTTCATCAAGGTCCAGAAGGCTGTTGCGCTAATCAAGACGAGGAGGAATGTGGAGAAGGCAAATGAAGGGATTGACCAGAGTCGTCCATGGAAAGAGCGGTTCCAACAGTTTTTCAAGAATTTGTTTACGCTCCGAAGGGAGAGTGAGAATAAAACGAACAAGGAGATGAAAGCTATTGCTTTCACAGAGGGGTTTCCTCCGATGGAAATATTTGAGGATAGGGTGGATGTTGATGTGCCACTTTGCGTTGTTCAGAATCACGTTAGGGACACTTATTATCGATTTTTTAATTCAAATGTTCAGAATGATGGATACAATCCATCTCATGCTTTGCATGGGTTTATGTTCTGAAATTATTTATTAAAGAATTATAATACAATCACCGTCAGAAAACATGTTAGCATACTTAATTTTTTTTGAATATAATGTAAAACTAAACCGAGAAAGCGGTCTTATCCTAAACTATGTTTGGTATCCATTACTACTTCCGCTTGTAAAAACCACGTGACAAAACATATCACACGGAGTACAGCGAAAAATTTCACTTATGGTAATTTTATAACTTGGCAAAACTCAACGAAATTCATTAACTTTTAATGAGAATCGCAACCTTTGACTTTGGAAAGACCACATTCAATCGGTGTACTTCGAAACTCAATTTAATCTAGAGGTAGAGATATTAAATTGGTTAAAGTGTGAATGTGATGTTTTTACAAATACTTTGTTTCATATTGTTTTCTCTGTATCTCACAAGTTTATCTCCTGAAGAAGATATCTGTGTGTGATACAAGTGTATGTTGAAAGCTTGAGAATTAAACTACTTGATCAATTCTAACTACATTCGTGAAGCACAGAAAAATGATTTTCAGAATTTTTATTATTCAAATTTGTATCATTAACAGAACACACGCACATGCGAGAAGGCGCGACGTGTCTCGTGATTATCGCACCACTCCACTCCACAAGTCCTGAGAAAAATGCATTTTATTTTAGGTTTCATGAAAAGGGCCAATTTGCACTTTTATGAATTGCTGCACCACGTCTCACTCAAATACTCAAAGACTCGACTCATTCGAATTTGAGCGAGGTGAGTAGAAGCAGACTTGTAGACAATTATTTATATGGCGTAATCAATAAGCATCACTTTCTTGTCAACTTTAAATTTACATTTATTCAAGGAAAATTCAAGTATGAACTGGATTTGAATTGCTTCTGAAAAAAATAAGTTGGTGTAACGAGAATATCAATCCTCTCATCTTCACTGGAATTGTGATTTGCATTTGAAGGACATCCGCTCAATTAAAATTTCATCATGATTTTTACCACATCAAACAAAAGGGAACTGAGAGATGCTTGCAGTTTGCGAACATGTTGATACAATTCAAATTTTTATTTAGACAAAATGTTAAAAATTTATACAAGAGACGCTATTTAAATGCATGGATGTGAAGGCTAAAAAGGCGAAAATGTAAGGACTAGAATGAGCACTTCCACATCCACTTCTAGTCTCAGCATCTTAATCTTCAAGTTGACTAACCACCTCCACCTTTACCACCAAATAAAAATAACACGGTTACATAACTTTCATTAAAATAATGTATGGAATCATTTTTTTTAAAGTTCACTTAAATATTGAATCGGCGAGCCTATCCCAGGCTGGGTGGATAAAATCCAGGAGTTAACATTGAAGTTTATTCCTCTGTTTTCTCCATGATTATCGATATAAAACACGGAATAAGTACTATTACGTAAATTCATTATTAATCCAACCTTAGCAGGATGGTCCCACTCCACCAAAACAAAACCACAAAGTTTTTTCGTGGTTTGTTTATCATACTGCAACTGCAAGACGCTTACATGACTTCGACCAGATATGCCAGTTGACGTTACAGACGAAGTAGGACACAGGACCAAATGAAACATACATTTTCCCATTTGACGATAGAATACATGTCGATGTAACGTATTATCCATAACCTTTGATAATAAAGATTGACATACATTTTTGTAAAGAAGTGCACTTGCGTTTGGGTCTGTACATATAAGCACAGAAGCAAGTTCGGTATGTTCATTCGAAAAGGCAACTGAAAGAAAGGAAAAAGCAATGTTCGGAGTTTGTCAGTATAATTTTTTATTGTCCTCTTTGAAGGAGTTTGTCGGTACCTTTTCGAGGTAATTAAGTGATTACAAAGATAACGTAATTGGTTCGAACTTTACCAGGTTCTAGCAAATGCAGTTAACCTTTTTGAGACATATTTTATGAAAATCAATAAAATCTTATCCAAATATAAGAAATCTAAACATATTGTTGGTGGCAGAGCATTGAAATGTCCAAAAAAATATCAGAAGAATTTGAGATGCTTTGACCGATTTGACCCATTTGCAACATGTTTTGAGAGCACCCACAATTTGATGTCAATCCCAAAATCTCTTCGAAAAAGCACACACTGTGTTATACGTGCAAACTTTGTTACAAAATGCGATTAATTTCGCCAGTTGGCATTCCAAGTCTCTGCGCGATGAGATGAGTGCTCATGTTCAATATTATGCTTTGCTGCATGCTGCATCCAACTGTATGAGTATTCTCTTCTTGGCGTATGTATCTACAGCACAACAGCAAAGCCGCAGCATTGCCATGCATTTAGCTGTGCTACGACCTTGAGCTGACGTTCTCGTTTTTCAAAGCGAGACACATTGAACGTGTCATGTATCAAACACATGTGGAGTTAAGTACTTGCGAGCATCCTCCTTTGTCTACAATTTTCGCTCAAGTAAATCCTCGCTTAAGCATCTCTTTCGCTGTGTCTCTATTCGTATCTCGTAATTTTCCACAATTATGCAAATTAATTAGCAATAAAACCTAATTTGTTTTGTCTGTTACCAGATTGCAAAAGCCGTTAATGAGCTATTTTAATATTTTTTGTTAAAATTCAAACCGTGGCATTCAATTCAGAATTGGATCATGCTCGAAAAAAATGTACGCCACCGACAGGAAAGTGATGATTATCGGTGTCATCAGAAAAACGAGGCGTTCGTTTGTTCATTTTAAGCGCATTGTACCTTTTGGAGCGATAAGAGGAGACACGACAGACGACACACGGCACTAAATTTCCGTCACGTTGAACACTTGTTGCGTGAGAGTGCAAGTGCTGCATAACAGATTACGTGGTCCCTGACCATGACTCCTGCCGACTTCTGTCGGCTGCTAATAATATACTCGAAAGATTAATTTATGCAAAAATGTCATTAACACATGCGGATATATGCACATGAATTTCACACTCGCCCTGTTTGGTTGCAAACCAAGTCTGCAATTTTGAACCGCATCTTTCTTTCTTTTTTCTCAGCGAACATATAAAAGGACCTCATTCAAAGTTAACAAGGTTCACTTTGACAGAAAACTTGTTACGCATTTTTTGTTTTTGACGATTCGTCGTTTATTTTTTCTCCTGAAAATGAACGAAGTTGTAGTGAACGAGTCAAATTCGTCAACGAGTTGCAATTTTGATGACAAAATCCTGCTCAATCAGCAGCCTTGGAGGTTGCAGGTTCTCGAGCACAAGTCTAGGTTTGCGCCCTTCTGGTTTGAGCAACATGATCATCTCTATTGGAGGCAGCTCGTTTGGGAGAATCCTCATCTGCCCTTCTTCGCTTGTGTGGTCTACCTCGTCACGATTTTCGGATTGCAGAGGCTGATGAGAAATAGAGCTCCGTTTAGACTCAAGACGCCACTCATCCTGTGGAATTGGGCTTTGGGAGTGTTCTCTTTGTTCGGATTTTATCGAGTGGGTCAGGAGGTGTTCACTCTCATTCTGGAGGAGGAGGATGGTCTTCATGACAGTTTGTGTGGGAGGTTGGTTCAAGATTTTTTACAGATTCACAAAAAACACTATTTTAAATACATTTTATTGTTTCTTCAAAAGTTTTGAACTTATTTTTTCGTAAACTTAAAAGAGGTGGCCACTATTTACCAGCCGCCTTTTAGGGACTTCTCTTCAACTTCTCAAAATTTGTCGGTGACACAATCTTCATCGCGTTGAGGAAGCAACCTTTGATCACACTCCAATGGTTTAATTTAAAATATCATTTTCTTCTTTTTTTTTGTCTTTTATGAATTTTTTTTAAATCTGTAAATATTTTTGTTGTCTTCAGGTTTCATCACAGCCTCGTCGTCATCTTCTCGTGGGTGTTGTACTCCTGGCAGGAATCTGTTTTGAGGTGGTACGGCCTCATGAACTACGGAGTCCATGCCCTCATGTACCCATACTTTGCTCTGAGAGGGATGAACGTGAAGGTCCCCGAGATTTTCGCAGTTTCCATCACGACCCTCCAAGTGGCCCAGATGATTGCTGGGGTAGCCTTCAACGTTCACACACTTTACGTTTGGGGTAAGTTGAGAAAAGCTTAAAATGAAAATAATTATGGGCGAGAATTTATTTTGTTGTTGGTTACTTCAATTATCATTTTTTAGGAAAGGGAGAATCCTGCTCAAGAAATCCGTACTCGGTTGCTTTCAGCTTGTTTACCTATCTCGCCTTTGGAGTCATGTTTGTTCAGTTCTTCATTTCGAAATATGTGTCGAGGACGAGACAGAAAAACAAGAAGGAATAAAGTCACAAACTCAAAAATTCAGTTCAGAATAAAACAAATTATGTTCATTTCACCGGAAATATTAATGATTCGCGGGTACGCACAACTTTTGCTCGTGTGATTCAGGGTTAATGTAATTATTTATTTAATTTAAGTTGAGTGAATAAAAACTTTTTTTGTACAAAAATAATGGAAAACAACTTCCATAAAGATATTTATCCAGAATGAAACATACTTGAGAAATTCTTTTTTAACACAAGTAACCCTGATATGGCAAACTGAAGCTCCACCACCCCATCAACAATGTGCTCACAAGAAGCACACCCACGTCACAGAAGATGATGACATTGTACACAATCCCTGTGTCGTAATGATAAATCCAGTAGTCGTAGAGAGCTGACACGCTCCCAGCATAGTCGGGACCTTTCAATCCCATCGAGCCCATGCTGAAAACGAGAGCGAGAGCAAACGACACAAGAGCCAGTATGATATTTGTACAGATCCAAAGACGAATGTTGCTTTTCAGATCCTGCAAAAAAAGTGGTAATAAAATTAGTTTTTCATAAAATAAATGCTTATTTTTTTAAATTTGAGGAAATGTACGCACATTATGATTAAGAAAGTAAAACAAGAAAGGCAAGCCAAGCTGAACAGTTCCAGCGACAAGTGAAACGGACGCGATCACAATGAGCATTTGAATTATGTCCTCGTCCAACTCCAGCTGCTCCAGGGACATGTTATACTCGAGTGTCAAGTAAGTATCGTTTTGAATCTCCCATTCCGTATTCTGGAGAAGAATCCCATCCTTCAAGAGAAGAGCTGAGATTATTACCAAAGCGAGCCCCGAAACCTTTGGAAAATATCGTAAAATTATTTTATGCAACAACAAATCTATCTGATCATCGAAGAAAAACATTATTTGCAAACTTACGAAAAGAATGCATCCAGTTGCCAGCCACTTCATTCTTTATCACTTTTTTATAAAAATATTATGCACAAAAATTGTCACCTCCAAAAAGGATATTGTAACTTCACATCATTTACAAATTCCGAATGTAATAAACCTTCGGACAAAAATTCTCCGACACCAAGAAGTGAATAATCGAATGCTGAAGTGGAAGGCATGATGCGCAGTATTATAAAATTATAAAAAATCTCTGTGGAAAATACCATTTGAAATGTACGCCCATCGTTTTGTGCGTTGAGTTTAATAATAATGGTATTCGATCATCTCCAACCTGCAAAAAAAATTCGGCCTGAAGCTCTGTTTTGATGTAACTCACATCATGTTTGGTGATCCGCTCCGCACCAGTATTTTTTTGCTGCCAGCATAGTTGCAGTTTAAAGAGTGTGATGAAAATATATATGTTGATTTGAAGACGTGCCGAGCGAGAGATCACAAAATGCATATATGCACGAGTACTACCGTGAATATTTGCATGACAATATCAACCACGTGGATCAAGTTCTCTCAAAAATGTTTTTGCACCATGCCACATTTATTGTGGGATATTTGTGTACATTTCCGACTTCAAGGCATATAATATATGATCATGTAAACTCTTAAGCCAAAACAGAGAGCTAAACACATTGCTCAAGCCAAGGTCATTTATGGATTTTTGAATGCCCATTCACTTCGATCATGTCAGATTTTCTTATTTATGAAAGCAAGTTTCAACAGGGGCAGTTTAAGTAGATGCATTATGATCAACACTTGAAGTGAATCTCATTTATTGTCACAACGTTGGCAAATCATATATTTGAAAGTTCGTTTCTCACAGGAAAGCATTTAAATCGAAAATCCATCAAATTTTTTCCAAATAAATCGTTTCTCTTGAGGCGGAGAATTTTTTAAAGTAATGTCAATAAGGAATCCTTGGACATTGTCGTTTTCGAATTTTGGATGAATAACATTCTCATTTTCACGAATGAAATCCATGAGTGAACTTTCGTGTGATATATGTCGCATGTGGTTTATGCAAAAAGTTGATCTGCTGGACTGGCTGTGATGTTAACACACAAATTTTGTACTAAAAAAGTTATTCATATCTACTTTAACACTAAACTAGCTTCTCGGCGAGATGAGAGGAGACCGGATAAGAAATTATAAAACTCAATTGCTCAATTCTAATTCAGTCCTCGAATACGATACAAATTCCTCAAGATTTACAGTTTGATTGATAAACAATGCAATTTTGTTCAGCCCATATGTTTGTCTGTGACGTGGGTATGTTTTTCGTAGATTTTTTGTCTCTCTCTCAAGGCAACATCCTTTCCCTCATTGTGGCAAAGACCTGTTTAACCTTGAACCTGAGATTAGTCTAAAGTAAATTCCCAGACACGCATGTCGACTCGCTGAAAATGAAGAAATCACTGAATATTAATGTACTCAACATGAATTGCACGTATGTCAGAACAGGATGTTGAAATGGAACTACGTATCTAAAACTTTAGTAAACCACCATGACTACAAAAAGGATTGAGCTTTCCATCGCAGTTAGTATATCAGAAGTCTACCAGGACCATACAAATATATAACAACTTTTTCAACATTTTCAACTAAAAAGTAAAAATTTGATTTATTGTTAAAAAAAGTGGTATCATCTTCGCAAATTGGATCATGACGAGGAATTCGCACATTTTCCTGCTACTCCTGCTCCTATTTGTTTCGGCCATGGGTAATATTTAGATTCTGTTATTTATCACTCGAGTTTAACGGAGTTTTTACCATGTTTTTTAAACTTAAAACATATTTGTTGATTTTGAAATTTGGAACAGAGTCACTGAAATTCAAGCCTGAAGGAGCTAATACCCAAGTGGATGGTTTTCCAAGCCAAATGAATAATAATATCGAATTGAACGAATTTCTCTCAACACTCAATGAAGTTGAATTGGACAAGTACCTCTCTTCACTAAATAACACTGAACTCAATGGACTGATCGCCCAAGCGGATTTATCTTTGGCCAAAGAAGTGGATTCGTCAGCCTTTGCCCATGTTGATCTAGCTTCGGAGAATGTCGGCGGATCTTTATTGCGGCCAAATGTGGTTGGGTCCGAGGCGGAAGCTAATAATTTAGCGCTAGGCCGAGGGGATACTTGTTCCCGCGTGGGTGGAACGTGCAGAACTGGATTTTGGTGTCGCCGGGGATGGAGACGAGTTTTTGTGGTTTATGCTTGCAGAAACAGATTTTTGAGGATTTGCTGCCGGAGGAGATAAAATGCTAATAATTTGAAACTTGAAGATGAATTAGCTGTTTGCAGTTTGTGGTGAAATATTTTGGAATTGGGAAATATTGAGTTCTAGTTTTGAACTCTTTGGTTAAAATTTTGTCATTTGTTTATATTTCTTCCCGGAAATAATTCGTAGGTATGAACGTAGAATAAAAGTAGTTGCAAATACGACGTTTTTTCCGTTAAATTCTTTGCACGATGGCATATATTTAAAATGTTTCGCTTAACCAAATGTATCGATCAACTGTTGAAATTTTCTAGAAGCACACTTTCCGATAACTTTTATAAACGTGGTATAATTGTCAGTGTCGAAAAATTCGCCCTTGATGATCGTTAGTAATTTACTCATGTCGCTCACACTTAAGGAGCAAACGTCATATTTTCCATTTGTGTAGCAACCCACATGCGACTCAAATGCAAATTTGCGCAACTGTGCGCAGGTCATTTTAGTTTTGCCAGAAGAGAATGGCACCAACCCGTTTTGCAAGCACTGCATAGTTTCGTACACGAACAATTGTCCATTCGCTGAAAATTTGTCAATTGAAGCTAGGAACAAAGTACAATACTTGTCCCCATATCCTATTGGATAGCCGGTTTGGTTACACTTGACCACAGGCTCCAGGCACTTTTTGTAGAAGGTGCATGTCTTCGGAACAGGAAGACAACTCTGACCATGAACAGGGGAGAGTTCCAGGGCTACAATGACTGCCACGACGAAGGTGAGCAGCCGACAAGAATTTGTAGTGGAAGTCCTCATGGCGGTGGGTTATTCTAGAAAAAAAATGTTTTATGAAATAAAATCTGAATAAATTTAATCAAGTTTTGTAACCCTTTTTTTGAAAAATGTTTCAAAAAATGTACTTACGATAGGATGGAGCTAAGGCAGAATTTCAGTGGTAAAGGATGGTGTTGAAGATAGAATGTAGTTTGACAAAAATTAAAGCTTTTATAGTAATGTAGCTAGTGCCATTCTTATTGTCTTGCATGCACGTCGCGGAATCATTTCTTTGGATAGA
Organism: Heteromurus nitidus; assembly: GCA_034687055.1. Classification (NCBI taxonomy): domain Eukaryota; kingdom Metazoa; phylum Arthropoda; class Collembola; order Entomobryomorpha; family Entomobryidae; genus Heteromurus; species Heteromurus nitidus. Next base: position 10,000 of record JAQFZW010001051.1, read on the forward strand.
TTACAAATGAATAAGAGACGTGTAATGAGAGGATTTCAGTATCATGCCCAGATGCCAGGTGTCAATGCAACTGGAATACTGTGAAAATTAAAATTGTCTGGTGAATCATCATCACAATCTAGTTTAGCCGGGTTTAATAAATTGTGAGTGTCTCGACATAGAGAATATTCTGAACAAAAATTAAACAAATTAGATGTGATCGAATCCTGGAAGTATATACAATTACTTTTCATTTATGATGGTCTGCCGTGCAGGCAATTTAATTTAGTTAGTGTGATAATATGTAATCATGTAACATTCAATTAATCGACCTTGGTCATATTATTGTAGATTTATTGCAACACAAAATTCGTTGACAATCCATTCAATTCCATATGTCCTTTCAATTCATGAAGAATGTCAAGTTGTGGGATATTAAGTATTAAATATTAATTAGTATTAAGTATATGGTTTTTACGTTTACACTAACTTTCCAACTTAAGTTAATTCCGATGGAATGAGACATAATAGCTTATACCATAGCCATATGTGAACTTTTATCGTCTGGCTAATGTCGTGGAATTATTGTAATAATAATTGTGAGGCATAAAGGTTGGGATTGACGACAAGGATGGGAAGCAGTCAATATCTAAAATTGGGTTAACTATTAATCACAGGAATATTTATTCAAAATTTATTTTTGGGCTAACGTGATTCAAATTAAACTAGACTAGACTAATCTATATAATTAAACGGCGTTTTCCGTCTGTCTATATGTCATTTATGCATTTCTGTGCCTCTTATCTGATTGACACGAAATTTGGCACACATATCGTTACTGTAAACTCAGAAGGAGCCGCGCGAGTTTTTCTTATAAAAATGGCAGAAGGAGCCTACTACTTTTTTAAAATAAAAATTACAGAAGGAACTTAGTTCTCTTTTCAGAACTGATGCAGAAGGAGCTTACAGTTTTGTTGGGGCAAAATGAGATTCATGCTTCATTGGATTCCCAAGAAAATTCTGCGTATTTTGACGCCAGATTATGCCAATAATACCTTTTTTACTCACATGCTGCAGCTCAAACAAACCTGTGTCATTCATCATATAAGCAAAAATCGTCGATCTTGCAAACCGCTTTACGTGCATAATTTTAACTAAAAAATCTAAAAAAGGTGCTCATTTGTCCTTCTTTCATTGATAAAGTGATGTCACCGCTATAAATTTAGTTGAGTGATGCAAACAAAAAATAATATGAACAAAATGATTAATTTGAGCATTTTTAGGATTGATTGTTATCGCTTTTTCTGACAATGAGCTATTTCGGAACTTAGAACCTCCTGCATCACCTCTGAAAAAACGAACTAATCGTAAGTTCCTTCTACAATTTTTATAAAAAAGAACTCGGCTCCTTCTGAGTTTAAAGTATCGATATGTAATTCGGCAAGGCGGGGTTATAGGCTACTTTGCGAAACAAAATTTAAATATCCTTGGCCAAAAGTTTCACCTTGCTCAGATATCAGCAAACAACATACACGCCGTGCTGATGCATGGTCCTAGAATTGTCTTTCTGAAGAACCCAATCGTTCAAAGTGTGCTAGCTGATGCTAAACCTACATGTAGCAGCTTCGAGATATATGACGCCTGAAATATAACATCCAACCTTTACATTTCAGGAGCGGACTCCCTTGTGCTAGAACGTGGGCAATAACAGTAACGTAAATATATTGACACCAATTTTCACTCTATGACGTTTAGGTTTATTTATTCGAACCAAAAACAAAGACAGGGGTTTACCCGTTTCAGTCCACACCATGTTCTGAAAAGGTGTACAAACCTTGTAAAACAGTCTGAATTTTGAATTTTTTCCTGGGGCTGCTAATAGGGCATATATCTGATGTATTATAAAAATGTTTATATCTTTCATCTACAAGAGAAGGGAAGGGTAGAATTAATTATTTTCTTCAAATAAAATTTACCAACGAATATACATGTTCGTAATGAAAATTCAATAGTCAGTAGAATGGTATGTTTACAATCTTGTCTCTCATTTTAGAGAGCATAGATATTTGGGACAACTCGGCATATCCACATCGATTGGGATCCGAGATTTTCAAATGTGAATAGATCCTTGTCAACCTGAATTCTTGACAACGAGCAACAACTGGACGGTGTTGCAATTCGCAACATCAACACACGTCAACGGTGTCAACTCCTCAAGAAAATTTGAGGCCCCAAATTTCACCTTAATGACTGGACAAGATTTCCAGAATTTATTCAGCAATTTGGCATCCCTTCTAATCAACCCTTGCCTAAAGGCTGCAATGCTTTTCATGTTTTGCAAAACATTCCTGGACTCCGTGTGGACGAGAGCCAGCCCACCCATCAACACGAGTAGCATTAAGACAGCATCGATGCTTCCTAACGAGAAGAACATCATTGGTAAAAGGTTTTCTTTTGTCCAAGGAACCGTAAACACACAAGTCATGCATAGGCACTGTCCTAGGATACATCCCTGAATTAAGCTGCTGAGCATGACCCCTTCTTGTATCTCATTCCTCAATGAAGACATCAACTGGATGGTTCTGTATATTCTGCTCGTGCTAGAAATGCAATCAATTCTTTCCCGACAGATTCTACAAAAGCTGAAAAAAATTAGCATGAAAAATGTCCATGTCATGTACAACTCTTGATTAACGCACATAAATTTGGAATGGAAGTAAAATGATGTTTGAGGGATCTCTTACACACAAAGAAAATTAGTCAATTTTGAAGTTGTTAGAATCATCAGTCCAGCAACATTAGAGCCAGCCGCACTCGTCCCAAAAGCGACCACCCACCAATTGAGTACCCAAACAAAAATCTTGACAAGAAAATCAAAGATAATTGCAACTATCCCGAGCTTGGTATCCAGTGATGTTTTCAAAGAAGAGCAGGTGTTTAGTAACCAGTATCCCGCTAAAGTGGGTTTACAGGGATTTATCCAATGCAATCCGAAAACAGCGAGAATTGGAAGCACCTTCGCACTTACGAGGACCAGGACGGCTAACAGCAAGTTCAAATTTTCTACCAACTTTGGATTTCTAGAGAGTGCAAACGACTTGTAGCGAATGGGAAATTGCGCAACGGAATTCACAAAGAAGATAATAGTCGAAGCATGTTGTCGGCAACCTTGAATTTGCAAAACAGTAAAAATGACAATGTAGAGAAGGAGCACATTTTGAATTTTATCTAGTGTTGCCACAGAGCTGCTCCATGTGAAGACGACTTGGGCGAATATTACAGAAGCAACAATTCTATGCAGCATACATTTGAAGTATGGCGACTTCTTGGATTCTGGAATAGGAACGAGCACATTTCTTGAGTTGTCCCATTCAAAAGGGACACTTCCCAGTGCATTAGCCAAATGACAGAGTTTTGGTAGGAGGTTGATATTTTTGGGAAACATTTTGAGGCAATATTGAGAGGGCTACTTTCTTCATTCAAGCAGGCCTCGCGAAACTAGCAACAGACAGGGTGGACCAGAAATTTATCTTAAATCCACTAGTTACAGGTCGGACTAATGGTTTCAAGTAGCTGTCGTGCAGACGAATCAGCTTTTTCTAAATTAATATGCAATTTTCATCCGAGGTAAAATAAACGGAAATCTGAGTTCTTCTTTATTCTGAAACGATATATTTGTCCACGAAAGTTATTGCTTTTGAAGCTACAGCATGCCTCAAGCTACGTTATTTATATTCCTCATTTTAGAAAAGCAAATACAAAAACAAAAATGAGCCCAATGGCTTAAATATTTGCACAAAATTACAATAACAACTTCTTGTGTTTCGTAATTTTCGTCACGCCATGCACGTAACTCAGTGCTTTCAAAAATGGGAGGGGTTTCCTAAAATCACTAAAGCTAAACTTCGGAAAGCCAAAAAAACAAAACTTTCCATCCTTTATTGTCGCGGTTGTTGCCAGTTTTTTGCATGCCGATCTCCGTGGAACCTTACGTAATGGATAATACAGAGTACATGCCTCTACGGTATAACAAGAGTCTGCAGACAAGAGGCAAAAAGTCATTTACATAAATTATCCCAAAACTTTCCCGAACCTCCAAAAGTGTGAAGAATATTTATAGTCGAATATATCTTCAAAATGATGTACAAGAAACGGATATACCCATAAATGCATACGTTGTTTTTTACGTTTAAATCGTAAGCTTTCATTAAAAAAACACATTTCCTGATGTTTTATCAATTTTCGAGGAAGTTTTGTGCATTTACCACGTTTTCACCACGCAAATTACAAAGTGTATATATACACAAATGCATATTTTGCCTTTTAAAGGTCCATATTATGGGCATATTTTGACTGTTTTATATGCTTATTTGCTTGCATATTTTGAACTTTTTGGTGCCTTTAAATCCGTTCCTTGATCATCAAGTACACACTAAACACCGGTATACCCTTTTATGATAAATGCAAAAAAGTATTTATTCTACACCGAAATGTCTATACTCCCCGTGACAACAAAGACGGCGAGTTTGTAATTTATAATCAATGTTGTATAATTTGTAGCGTTGTGTGAACATATCTGGTCACCAGTAACTTCAGTTTGTTTAAAATATATCATATATATCTACAGTTTTATGTAAACATGCTGAAATATTCATAAGATGCTGGAACCTTAGAACCTGTATTTGGTCAAGTTTATGATTTCGTATTTGGACAGACTGTTTTTAAAATTCCTGAAAATGAGATAAGCTGTTTAAAAAATAATAATGTTGAATTGACATTTGAAATGGCTACCATCGCGGACATTGAAGACATTGACGGTATTCCCCCAGCCTTTTGTCACTTTTACTCTTTGGCTTGTGCTTTTCAAACTCTTCTTCAACTCTTTCGCCCTACAGATTGCGTGGATGAACTAACTGTGATGATATTTGCGTATCTCGAGACTACATCGTTTCCGGAATGGAGTGTTAACTGCATAATGTTGAGCTCACCTGATTGTTTCCCCTTACCAGCTTTTCAGCAGGGAACTTACGGGACTCATATGCTAATTCTTATTTAGTTCATTTAGTTGAAGGAGGTGCTTTCATCCCGGGTTTTCGTTCCTCGGCAAACTTACTGACCTGAACCCGTTCGGTTTTGCTTTTGAATACTTTTTGCCATCTCCTTACGACATGAATATCTAAAATATTTTAATTGTTCTACTTGCCAGCTTGATAGTTTCAACAATGCGTGTTTACGAGTTGATGCGGTTTATTGGAATCGGTGCGATCATTTTGTTCACGATATTTTTCACTGCCCAGGGTTGCCTGGAGAGCTTATGCAAAGCCAATAATTCCATGAGAAGAGCTCTGTAGTTGTACACAACTAAGTTCGGACTGTCTTTCAAAAGTTATTCTGATAAATAAAGGTCATGTCGCATGTTAAAAGTAAATGGATCCTTTCTCAGAGGAGTAATTGGTTCGGAGGGAACACGGCTCTCCGGATCTTCACCATTGATGTGGGTCATCCAGTTCAATCCATACTGGGAGTGGGAGTGATTAGTGCATAATAATTTGGGGTTTATACATATTCAGGAAAACCTAAGACTTGGATAAATGGGAATGGGAAGACTACAGAGGCAACTTTACAATACTGATTCCGAGACCGCCACGGAGTTGTACAAATGTTTAGTTCAAATCTAACTTTTGCTCACCTTCCTGCATTAATTAAAGGGTTGTCCTTGATGGCATCAGAAAGGAGAAATTATCAATTCAGCCAATTATATATTAAATTCCAATGGGAGTGTTGCGTTTTGTTCAAATGCATATCAAAATTCCTTTTCGATTTTGTGACCTTTTCTTTTTGTTTGGTGACAAAGTCCCAATTTGATATTTTTGAATGATTTAGGATTTTTTTGGCTGGGGTTCGCAATAGCATAAACTAAATAAATGAATGTTTCATGATTAAAGTGTAATTGAAATGTACGACCCGCACTGAATAGTGTTTCAACATCCTACAAAACCCGAGGACTACTCGTTTGCCAATCAAAAGCACTCATTAGCTTCAGCTTGCCAAACCTCTTAAATTATATCGTATTATTAGTATTATTATAAGAACAAGAAACAGTTTATTGTCCTCAGCAAAAACCGCACACGAGGCAAATACAGCGAAAGACATGTACAATCATGAGCAACAATTGTGCTTAAAAACCATCATTAAGTACAAATCATTTTCACTATCAGAAGGTAAGTACTTACATATTTATATTTTTTTGTTGCAGCATTAAAAACTTAGATACATGATTCATTAGCTTGCAAAATCTCTTGAATTATATCCTATTATTAGTGTTATTAGCATATAAGAACTTATTTAAATTATGAAAATTTCCAGTGGCAGTTTGTCATTTGCCAGTCTAGCATTAAAGCTACAACACGCATTCTTGCAAAAAATACACAAGAACATGCCTTTTGTCGTGACAAAACTGTAGCTTCCTTTCAATTCAAAAAGGTGGAAATATTAGCATAAAAGAGAATGTTTTTACTTTTATTATTTGGAGTTTTGCCATTTTCCAAGGCAACCCATGTTTCCATACCCCCACACTTTTCCATTTTCACAGAGTGCACCTTATCAATCCATACAGACAAGTCCGTGGAAGTTTCGAGTTCGATAAACTTGATCGAATATTGCCGCCTCTCAACTAAATGCGTTTGTTATTTCCACAATTTTGAGTCGAATTCCACGCCTCCTCAAGACAACTATTTTCATCTTTGGAATAGTAGACCAAGTGCACATTCCTTTGAACCTGTTCACATCCAACCACTGAAGCACATTCGCACATGCATCACGCACATTCCACACCTTCCTCCATTTACAAATCCACAACAAAACAGATCCCTTTCAAATATTCACAATCGGCTACTTTTCCAGGCCACGCATTTCCTCTTTTCACTATTCACGCATGCCCGCAGTGAGAAACCATTCGTTCCTCAATATTTCCTCCTGACGACCTCTGACCATTATCCAACAAAAATTCGACTAATTCCCCCCGTGGCATACAAGACTGTGCTCATCTCCACTCATGGGATGTTCGTTGTGGAAATTAAACCGCCGAAAAATAAATTGGCACCTGAAAAATATCATCCCCTCGTTGAGATTACTCCCCTTCCCTTCTCCCTAAATGAACTCGACGAAGGATATTCTGGGCACATTGTAGACTTTGGCTTCCGCCCTGATTATGCAGATGATGAGGACGCCACAACGAGTTGTGAACGGTATAATATCTTGAACAATGTATTCTTGCACAAATCCAGTGTTGAAACGTGTTCTTTGAAAGTGATCTTTAATCGTCATAACTGTTCACATGTTTGCAGACAATTGTTATTCAAGTCAACACCGCATGTTAGGGAGCCATACAGACTCGAGTATATTCAAAGTTTAGTGAAGTGACAAAAAATGGGAACTAATCTACACACATTGCTTCCTTTCGGGGCAAAATTCCACGGACACGATTTCACAATGTTTGTGACGTTGTCAAGACGAGTTTCGCTCCTCTCCTTGATTCGCTCTTTGGACATTCAGACGTGGGCGTTGCTCATCACAAGTTGTGTCCTTCTGGCTGGAGTGTTACGCCTTGGAATGCTGAAATCCCCCATTTTCACCATATTCTCGATGATGGTGGAACAGAGCAAGTCTCTAAATGGGCCTGGTCAACAGAGGAGTAGGAAAATCCTTCTCATTCTCGGGATTTGGTTGCTGGCAGCCCTAATTCTTCGATTTTTCTACGCATCCACTTTATATTCAAATATAGTTCAGCTACCTTTGCCCCCAAATATTCCGACTTCATTCCAGCAGCTAATTTTCAACACAAGTATTCCAATTTTGATTGACGACAAGAATATTGAGAGATCCTTGAAACAAGTTCTCTCCTCGAAAAATGCGATGATGTACAAGAAGGAGAGGGACACGTACGAGAAACTTTTAAGGCGGTCGCTTAAACTTTGTGGAGACCCTTTCAGTCTCACTCTCAAACTTTCAAAATTTGAGAATATTCATTGCTTGCAGGTCAGGGGCAAGAAGAGAGTTAAAAGTCCACTTTATCAATTTGCATACATAACATCAAATTCAGTGGAAAGTTACCGTGGATGGAGTTATCCAATCATGGCTAAAATTGCTGTGAGTGGACGTCGCACACCGATATCAAATGTGGATCCGAGTTTTCTCCAAGAAATGAAGGTGTGGTCGGTACAATGGGCGGATAATTTTAATATCAGATTTATTCGAGATTTGGCAGCCCTTGAGGCTTCTGGGGTTTATGCTAGATTTCAAAAAATTATGAGTATTCACTTTCTTAGGCATGCGTATGGTCGGTTCGATCCACCAATTTTAAACAAGAATTGGAATATGTTTACAATTTTTGACATGTCAGTGACGTCTAAAATAGGACAAAGTCGTATGGCGGCGGATGACCGAGACTCGGATGACTATGACAAAGCTAGTGCGGAGTTGTTGACTGTTGTTTGGATATGGATTTGCATTGGTGAAGTAATTGCTGGGGTGGTCTTCCTTGTCGAGAATATATTCGTGAAAATGAAATAAAAAACTCGAATGAATCCAGCAATTTGCGTTTTGTGTTATTTATATGTGGAGAATATTGCTGAGCTGCAGGCTGTGGCGGCAGCAGTCCACAAATCTTGTACGTGAGATACACGTGTGAAGTAACTTGCTGTAAATACACAAGCGAATCAGAGTTGTGACAAATTGCCTTCGAGCTAGTGGAAGCAGGCCACAAATATGAATTCAGGTCCTTGGAGGAAAATGTGAAGATAATCATGCTTTCTCAGGGGAACACATGGTTTGGAGTGAACAAATCGCTCTAAGGTTCTTCTCCATTTATGGGAGCATGGACGGATATGAAATGAATGTGTGAGGACGAAAGCAGTTCAGATTATGAAAGAGTTGAGTTTTAAAAATGCCTTAAAGGCTGTGCCTTGCTTAGAGTATGGCGAGGGTGAACAATTCTTCTTAGTATTAATTGATTTGTTTAATTAAATTTTTATCAGGAGGATTGAAGAATTGGACAAAACATAAACATAATTTATGATCAACTTCAACCCATTGCATCGATCAACTGTTGAAATTTTTTAGAAGCACATTTTCCGATAACTTGAATAAACGTTTTATAATTGGCAGTGTCGAAGAATTCATCCTTGATAATCGTAATTAATAACTTCATGTCACTTATGCTTAAGGAACAAGCGTCATTGCTTCCTTGTGTGTATCATCCAACATGCGATTCGAATGCAAATTTTCTCAGTTGGTCACAGGTCATTTTACGACTGCCAGAAGACACTTCAACCAATCCCTTTTGCAAGCACATCATAGCTCCGTACACGAACCCTTGTCCATTCGCTGAAAATTTGTCAATTGAAGCTAGGAACGAAGAACAATACTTGTCCCCATATCCTATTGGATACCCGGAAGGTCCACATTTGACCACAGGCTCCAGGCACTTTTTGTAGAAGGTGCATGTCTTCGGAGTAGGAAGACACTCTCCATCGACCAGAGACAACAGTTCAAATGCCACAATGGTTGCCAGTGCAAAAGACAACAATCGCCAAGTATTTCTGTTGTGAGACACCATGACTATTCTGAATTATTCAATAAGAATATTTTATTACATGAAATTGATTTTATTTCGCAAGTTTTTTTTTTTAAATTTTTGCTTACAATTTTTGTAGAGATGTTTGTGAGCTTTCAATTGATTCATGTAGATTAGAGTAGAATGAGGTTCAAGGTCAGAATTCTCTCGTGTCTACAGTCAGTCTGACAAGGGAACGGCCTCAGTTGAAGTCATATACTTACATATGCCAAATATAATTTCTGGACCAATTTTTAACCCTGATTACAGATCTGAAGGCATTAGTCTGTATTATTCAGGCATTTAATTGATATTTGACAATTAAACTTTTAAATTCGCTTGCGCGCACGCATAGAATAAAAGTCATTTGGTGCTGGACGCAAGATACTGTGGCATGATAAAATGAGGTTGAAGCGCAATGTGATTTCTCTTTATCTTCCGGAAAGCTACATTACATGTCGCTTCCGGTGCATATCCTTTGTACCCATAAAGTTCATCCTCCTGATCTGCCAAATATAAAATAAGTGGACGGGGTGACGAGCTGAAGTATGACAACACAAATCATGCGATCAAAATCATCTGTTTGATCCACAACAATTTGAAACAACAACTGAATTTTTATCAGTGTCAACTATAATATTTATTTTGTGTATACCAAAGTTAAAAGTGCAGTGTGGGAAAGTTGAAGATTTTAGAGAAGACCTGAAGTAAATATTGTAGTTCATATTTAATGTAAGTGAAGGGATATTTCACTCGCATGTTTATATATTAATAACAAGTTGACATTTGGCATAATTTTAAAATAGCACGTAATTGTTCCTAACAATTTGTAGAATGGCGCAAGTTATCTCGTTCGTGTTCACGCATTTTACAAGAATGGAAGACGCGGCGAACTGACACTTTCCTCGCGTGCGCGCAAGCGAATTTAAAAGTTTAATTGTCAAATATAAATTAAATGCCTGAATAATACAGACTAATGACTTCAGATCTGTAATCAGGGTTAAAAATTGGTCCAGAAATTGTATTTGGCGTATGTAAGTATATGCCTTCAACTGGGGTCCCTCCCTTGTGAGTTGCTTCAATAAAACGTTAAAGCGTTTTATAGAGCTGCAAGTTCAGCTCTTATTTTTTATGCGAGAAATAATTATTGTCTGATAGGTTGTAAATGATGAGCTACGAGAGGAATATAATATGTGTTTTAGTTCGACATTGTCAGTGTAAATGAATCTCAGTCCAGTCTGGTGAATTGCCAGCTTGAATTCTTATATCGTCAGGATATTGTTGTGTCTGGATGCGTAGAATAGCTTGGACAAAAATTATATAAATTACATAATCGAGCTTGTGGAGTAACACAACAAAACTTCTCATACTGTTTGCAGGGCGCAGGTAATGTCTATCTTATGATGATAATGTATAGTTGCATTTTGCAGTTAAATTAAGTTATTTTATTGAATGCTTTTTGGTTACAAAATTCGTGGAAAACGTATCCATTTCCTCCAGAAAAACACAAAGCGCTGTTACTATTCTTCCGAGAAGAAAAATGAGTTTTTAAAAACGTATCCGATACTCTGCTCGACAGAAGGCAAAAAATGAAATTGGGGGGAGGCAGGTATTCATATTTTAAACCAACAAAAAACTCCACGCGCACGCGATCAATCGCGAAGCTCCAATATGTTATACATCGTAAAGGTGGATAAAATATTCCATTGAAATGTTTAATTAATGTCTTTTTAAGGATGGATTTCACATATTCCGTATTCTGGAGAATATCATGCTTTTACTCGGAAAGAGAGAGAGCAGTGAATACTATCAGAGCCCGTCCAGAAACCAGCGTATAACAAAATATAATTCAAACTGCTTAACCGAAAATCCCGCTTAAGATCCAGCTTTTAAAAAATCAAGCTTGTAAAAAGGATGCAACAGCCAACCACTTCATTTTTTATCGTTTATAAAAAAATATGCACAAAATTTGTCCCTTCCAAAAATCTATAACCTCACGTCGCACATTACTTATTAACATGCGCAGAGAAGCTGTAAAGCAAGTTGTGGAGAATGGTAGCGCCGTATGTCTGTCTGTCCCCGTTACCACGATAACTGCTAAGCCATACTTTTTCAAAATCTGTTTTCGCCAGTCGATACTAGAGATCAAAAGACAGGTCAAGTTCGTAGATGCGAAAAATTGGTCAATTCTAACCGTCACTTTGTAACGGCCACAATATTTTTTTCAAATTGCAATATATAGCGTGTGATATAACTTTCGATTCGTCTCGATGAGATACAGCAACATGGGTAAATATCTTTTAGGATTTCGCCTTCTAATCGGTGTCAAAGTTCCAAAATGTGGGTGTATAGCTATAACAGTCACACGGTCTGAGAATTTCAAAATTTAATCGTCAACACCAGTTTGAGAGTTTATTTCCAAATCATTGCGTGAATACACTTCGAATATAATCATCCAAAACAAAACGGAACTCGAGATCGAATGATGAAGAATCCATGCTGAGAAGATACAATTCAAGTGCGATTGTTTTCGAGAGATCCCAAAAGCATACTCTATGAATCAGCTTTATATGGGCGTGTATGTAAATATTTGGATCTGCTCTGCTGCAACTTTCGTGGTACAAAAAATGCACTACACATGCATCACAAAGTACACCATGTAGCTGGAACGAAGGTGGGGAGTAAAACACACGAGCCTACATATACCAAGGTCATTTCGTGGTTGGGAAGTAATGCAGATGCATACTTATGTACTTTTGCGATATATTTTTAAAACGTATTCTCATTTTACAGGAGCGAGATTCGTTGTTTGCATTTTTAATTTATCATTTTTTTTCCAGTACTTATCTCCACTCAAATTTTTACAGCATAGCACTAGCCCATTTTCAGCTACTTTGATCCATGGAATCCTCGAATTGGCAGTTCTACTGAAGACAACATTCAGTTTAAATGGGAGATGAAGTCAGTTAAAAGAAGGCCCTTACCGATCCCGTATCAGGTGAACATTGCATTTGAGGATCGCTGTTTCGTTCGGCACAATCATCAAGTTTACTGCACCTTTAATCCGAAACTGCAGTAGTTAAACAGGACGTGTGAAAAGAATCGAAAAGCCGTCTGCCAAAAGTGCTTAAAACATATTGAATGAAGTAGTTTTATATTGAAGGTGATGAATTATGTGTACTGCGTTTTGGACGGCGTGGTCTATGTGATGTAGAAATACATACATACATGTGATGTAGAAATGAGATGCAGAGTAATACACATATCTAGAGGTCAGTAAAAAGAGATAAGAAATGCGGTGATTTATTGCCAGTGTGTCGAAGAGAATGTACCGCAATGCACAAAATTTTTGACTGAAGCGCAAGGTAATTGTTATAATCGGCCTTTTTATTGGCAGCAACAACACATACTCGTCGTATAACATCAAAAGTCAAACATAAACCTGGTTAAGCATTTTTGCAGATTAGGAAACATTTTACATCTCATTTTAGGACTAAATAAATTGGACATAAATTGAATTTAGTGGAATGCAGGAAACTACAATTATTTTCATTTTCTTTAAGCGTGATGCAATTTCACATAGACTGCAATCATAACTTGAATAATTTCTCTTTACAATTCTTATAAAAACCGCATTTGTTATAAACACATAATTTATGCTCAACACGTGCTTTTGATAAAAATGCGGTCAGTCAGGACAGTGCGGTTTTCAATAACGTCAAGAATCTGTGTGGAGACAGTAGATAAGAGAGAGATTGAAGCGTTACGAATTGTACATTTCCATTCGTCATGTATTTGAATGAATGTGTTCACATTTGCTCTGGAATTGCTCTGAACATTACTTTTGCTCAAGCTGCAATTCTGTTTGAATTATTGAGAATATTAGTAAGGCTACTCGCATTTCTATTTTGAAAAGTTAACTATAATGCGTGTACATCTAATTCACTCTTTGCTGGATCTCCTTTCCTAATGATCTCCGTGGCACGAAGTCGACTGCGGTCCACGCCACGCCATTCCAGAGAAAAGTGGTAACTGATATCGTGAGATGGATGTGTTTGTGCATTTATGCATTCATAGCAAAGGGATGAACGTAATATGAAAACAGTAGTTAGTCGAGGCGAAATAAATTTTTAGGGTAGTTTACTTTGAAGAAATATAAGAACTAAATTAAAAATACCTTCACTACCTCACCCTGTTTATTCATGGAAGTCTGTTGTTTTAATACTTAGATCGGCATGAAATCCCAAAAATCTTTTGTTCGATCCGAAAAAGTAAAACGCAATTGACACGTATAATAATTTAAAAGAATGATTTTGGACGATAATTACAGAAAGACTACTACGTCTCACATAGGCACCAAAAATTGTAGTTGCAGGTATACTGCTGTAAGTAATCCGATTGCGGATGTGAATAATAAAATAAACATGTATTCATGTACGACGCAGTCAAACTCCAATTGACGTCGTCACCAATTTCATCATTTGTGTCATCCCAGTGAAATTGTGCAGGTGTATTTGCGTCCCTGCCTCCGATCCAGTAAACTATAAAATATTGCATTCAATTAGTTTAGCATTCAACAGCAATATAATACAAGTCAAATCTTACGTCCGTTAAAACTAGTAGTATTGAAGGCGTTATCAAGTAAGTTCCACTGTGCTGGTGATCGTATAGTTGCTAATTTCATCCCCAAACTTCCGCAGTAAATTTTTGAATCTGACCATGTCTAAAGGAGTTTGCATTCAAGATAAATATTTAAAACCTGAACGAACATAGTTTTGTCAAATTATTTAGACCGTTACAATACCCTCAAAGTATTATCTGCGAAGAAACCTTTTCCTTCGACAGTTCCAAGGTGGACTAGTCTAGGAGATGCCCCTAAAATTGTTGATTGTTTATCAAAAGTTATTATTTATTTATTTACACGTAATCCAATTAAGAATTACCTGATTTTGCAGTAGCCGAACTCGCTTGAACTACGCCGCTCACTACCAACGTCACAGCAAGACATACTAGTAATAACTTCATTTTCAGAGAGTACAAAATGTCGATTACAAATACCTCCACAAAGGAAAAACTAACTCTGCTATGTTGACGTCGCAAGGACTTAAGCAGTTTATGTGCCCAGATGTGAACTTGATCCGCCTTAAATACAAAGCCCTTAAGCATTTTTCTACAAAATCCGACAATCCTGACGTAACAGTTAGGAACCATCACTTTTTGTTAATGCTTTCTGGTACTTGGTTGGTTCGCAAGAAAAACTTCAAAGCAATCAAATAATATATATCCTATAGTGGTTAGTGTCAGAAATATAATTTCGGAGCATTAACAAATCATCATGACTTAACGTTTAATTTTGCAGAACTCCTTATTTAATTTCAAAATAAAAATATTTTATACCGAATGACGCAAATGGCATGTTAACTGTAGTAATACAGAAGATTGCAGCAGAAATCCGGTGAATCATTTTTACTTAATCCTGGTTGCTGCTGTTTAGCACTAAATCTGGGTTTAGCATTAAAATGATTGATGAAATATGTAGACTTCATGAAAATTTGTGGAGGTGAGGACGTGACAGGGGAAGAGATTAAGAGATTTGCAGAATTCATTTCCACTCTATTTGCATTAGGTTAAAAACCCGATTCTGGCAAACAAAAACTTCATTCAAGGTCATCAGTTTCGAAGCATCCACAATCATCCTTTACAAATAAATCTTTAACACCATGAAAGAACACGGGATATGTTCTTTATGTATGATTGTTCGTAAACTTGTGGTATTTGTTAACCTTTATACGCATTTGAGCATCTTTGGCATCTGCATTTAATGCTATTTGCATGTATGGCATATGACGCCAACATGTTCAGAGCAAAAGAAGTCTGAATTGATTTATCAATCTGTTGTTTAAGCAAATGAACACGTGTATGTTTTTGAAGGTAAAATGGTCTGGTGACGGAGTCTCAAGTAATCGTAGTGTGTCGTTTGGTATGTAAATGCCACTTAAGAGCAATTGAAAGGTTTTGTCTGTACTCTGTAGTCCCAAGTTGTCACTCGTTTTCAGCGTGTGCTATCGTACGATCACGTAGCTTAATGAGTTTTCCGGTCTGTCCGTCACCAGTCATGAGTCAAGCCCAAGGAATTGAGTATTCTTTGGTAGAAATTTTAGTTTAAGAATACACTCGCCTGCTGCCTACCTGAAAGTAAGCGTTGTCATTGAAGTTGCTACTACTTGCGGATAAATTTGTTGTTCGTTAGGTTTAGCTTGTAGCTATTCTCCCTTTTTGAAGTATCTGTCTCTCATTCTCCCGTCGGAGTTGCGAAATAAAAAAATTTGTTAAAATCAAAGAAATAGCTGTTTTTTTGTGAAATCTTGCAAGCACAAACTCATTTTTCGCTGACACTTATATCCAGAGATGCGAACTGGACCTTTGGACATATCGAAGTTGCACAAAACTGATCGTTGGTGGATTTGATCACCACCTGGCATCCCTAAAAATCCTCGAAGTATATAACATCATACATACATGGCATACATGCATGGAAATCCCCGCAAAGACACGGGAGTACATCCCTTGTGACTCAAACCAAGGTCATTTCTGAACTCTCTGCTCAATACAAATAAACGTCATTTAAGCTTTTCGGACTTTGAAAGATTTTTGAATGCCAACTCTATATTAATTGGTAGTGGATTCTGGTCATCTGTAACGAAATGACGTGTGTGCATTTCTTCGAAATACGAAATGTGACGATGCTTTGCGATCGTCCAAATTTCAGCGCTTTAAAATATGCTGAGTACTTATTGTCCCAGCATATCACAATCTTGACTAGGATATTCTAAGGTACTTTTACTCCAAACGAAATACATACACTAATTTATCTCGTGAATGCGATAAGTTCCCACGTTTGAGGTACTATTCATATTTCAAAGTTGAAAGAAATATTAAGGACAATAGTAATCAGATTAAGAATTGTTTGCAAGTGTTTCAAAACAAAAATGAAGAAAAGTATAAACTTAATATATTTATTAACCTCAAACCGTGATCCATGTTTGATTGAATTGAGATCAGTTTTTTTAAATTTAAAAATTAGAAAGGGAAGATTGATGATGATAACAACTACACCTGGAAGGACGAATACTATTCCAGTATTCCATAGAAGGTGGTTGGAGTTGGCTAATAGTTTTGGCAGCCTTCGTCGCCCTCTTCGTCGTCGAGAGAATCACTCGGAACTTTAACTCGATATTCGTCAACACGAAGAACCTTGAAAGGTACATGGGATATGTCCTCCACTCGACGACACATCGAAAATTTTCTTACAGTGATGATAATCTTGATCGATATTTAGAATTGCAAAATTTATTTAAAACCAAAAAAAGAATTATACATGAAAAATAAACGAGCCAATTTTTCCAACAAGATAGCGCCTTTTGCCTCCGGCCTGGCTGAAAAGTTTAGTATTCGACCAATAGTAATAATTGCAGGGTTGCGAAGGTGGGAAATAGTGGTATTGAGAAATACCGGTATTACCCGGGAAAAGGACACCCAGATTTTTGCTGGGAAATTGTCCAAAATGCCTTATATGTCCATTATCACCAATTTTCCTATGAATTTCAGCGAAATTAAATATTTCCCACAGAGATAATGTTTAACAAATAAACGAACAATATAGCAACATGTTTTACAGTAATTTAATAAAGAATACCCGATAATAGATTGTATTTCCCAGTACCCTATTGCTAATACATTGCTTATATTAAGCAAATGCAAAAAGGCATTAATGGACATATTTGACATATTTCCCACTGGACCAGGAAATGAAATGAAGTGGGATTTCTAGCAACCCTGGTTAATTGGTTGCACATTGTCCTCAATCGGCATCTTCTCATCGTGGGCGATTTCCGCAAATGTAACCAACTTTTACTTGTTTCTCTTCGGATATCGGATTTTACCTGGAATTGGATTTGGTTTTATGTACACATGTCCATTGTCATGTCGCACTCTTCTTCGAGCGGAGTAGGGGCATCGCTATCGGAGTAACCTTGATAGAATGAAATGCTGGCTTGCACATTTTGAATCAAAGTACTACAATTGCCGCTGATGACTTGCAACTAGTGCCTTCGAGCTGTCAAATGAGTTTTGGTCAATGATCAGGTCCGCCGATAAAATTTGTTTGGAAATTTCCGCCCAAAAATTTAATTACAAATTTGTTTTGCTCTGTGAATGTTTTGCACATTAAGATTCATTTTCATCGAATGGATATTGTGAAAGAGAAAAGATTCAAGTTGGGGTTTGGCATTTTTTATTCTTTTGTGGAAACGGTGGGGTGATCAACATACTCCACACAGGTGAGCCAGCAGCTCCTCAAACCCTTAAATAAAATATGGTTTAAGATTTGCGTAAAAAATGACATCTTATTTTGTATGTTATTTAGAATATTTGCTAGAACACATGGAATATTATAAGCAGCCATTCTATTTTGGAGGAGGTTGTCTTCTGATGGCCACTTTGATGTGGTATCCTCTCTCCTCCATTCGAAATTGGGAGGAGCAACATGAATTGTAAAAAGCAGAGATGACTTAAGTTGAAGAAATTAGAGAATTTATTTAGTCCATTTTGTGTTTTGAAACAAGAATCATATACAATATTCCATCTCAGAAATAGTATGAGTTATGCAGTCTTCGGCATTGGTCATTGATCAAGGCTGCAAGGGATTTGCGGACATTGAGTCTTCCGAACCTGTGGAAATGACAGCATGATTCAATTTCTTACGATTTTTATATCAAGTAGATTTTGTATTAGCTCACCCGTAAATGTTGTTGGGAAACTGGTCATATGGAGTGCCCCCGCATTCTGCGGCATTGCCCACGTTCACATCTGTATTTTCAAAGAGGAGTGCCTGAACTTGTTCGAAAGTGAGATTAGGATCCCTTCCGATAAGGAGTGCCACAGAGCCGGCCACATGAGCTGCGGCCATGCTACTTCCAGAAATGGTGCTGTACGCGGTGTCGGTAGTTCGGAAGGCTGAGTGGATGTTACTTCCTGGGGCGGAGATATCCGGCGACAGCGGGTCCACGGCTGGATAGAGACAAAATCGTGTCAGAAGGATCAGTTGAGCCGACTCCAATGACTTTCTCCAGATCTCCCGGGGAATTGGCGGTTCCACAAGAGGCGCCACTATTTCCATTCGTGAAGACTGGGATGATTCCAGCGGTGTGCCAGGCGTTAACAACACTTTCAAATGAGGTGGACCCTTGACCACTCGCCCAACCATGGAAGGAGATTTGAGGAGCCTTGCTGCAGTCGGGTAGGGAGCCATCAGACCGAGTAGGACAGGTCACCCATTGGCCACATGATTCGAGGGAGGACTGAGAGCAGCTGCTGACCAGACAACCCCGGCAACTGATCCACTGAGCTCCTGGGGCTACACCGATTCCATTAGCTCCAGCGATGATTCCCATCCTGTTTAAAAGAAA
The DNA here is from genome assembly GCA_034687055.1 of Heteromurus nitidus. Taxonomy (NCBI): domain Eukaryota; kingdom Metazoa; phylum Arthropoda; class Collembola; order Entomobryomorpha; family Entomobryidae; genus Heteromurus; species Heteromurus nitidus. Next base: position 29,059 of record JAQFZW010001051.1, read on the forward strand.
TACAAATTCAGATATTGTCCAACTCTACTTAAAGTCTTTTGAACTTGGTTTTTACGTATGTGTTCCGTGTCCACTCTGATCATCTGGATTGGCAGCTCTGGAGTAAGGGTCGTACCAGCCGTAGCCGTCATTCCTGTAGCCAGTACTCAATGCTTGATGAGTATAGCGGACTCCGGTGTCGATACTGGCGACAACCACTCCTTGTCCACTATTTCCTCCTGGAAGGTTCCAAGCTTGTTCTGCTTCAATTTTCTCAATTCCCCATTCGGCATTGATGGTATGGTTGTCAGAGTAAATGAAATCGGCAACGTGGAACATCTCTTCAATCTTGATTTCACCGATGTGAGGATCTTGAGCGAGCTTCTCAACGAGCCCATGGGTCGCTTCAGGGACGAAGACGCGATTCGATATCCAGAACGAGGTGAACTCGACATTCTCTGATTCCAGAAGATTTCGGATGCCAGCTTGGGATGTCTCAGCGAGTTGTTCCAGTTGAGTCTTCATCGCGGTAATCTTGGCAGCTCGAGAGGAGAAGCGAATGGTGTTGAGGCGTGAGAGGATTTCATCATTGACTTCCTTCATGTAAATGAAGATGTTCACCTTTGCTCCAGGTTGGCTGAGGAAAATCTGCTGGAGTTGAGGGGAAATTTTACTTTGGGAGGCTGAACAAGCCAGCCCAAAGAGACTGATGACGATGAATAATTGACGGAACATGGTTTCTTTATTGGAGTGACTTCTCTAGACTGGGACTCCACTGAACTTCTGAAGGATGATTACAGTTCGGTAACCGGCTGCCTTTAAGACCCATTCGAAATGATTAATTATGCAAGGAAAATGCAGGCGAGACACGTAGGCCAGTTCGTTGTAGTGAGCTGAGAGACGTCAGCATCATATGATATAATGATAATCTCTGACTGTGACAGTTTCACCTTCGGGATGTTCAGATAAGATGTTTGTAACAAGTCGTGGGTCCTCGCTCATGATGTATGAGAGAGTATATTTATATCTGGGAAACCCTGCCACACTTGATATCCCACGAAGTCATAAGTCATACGTGAAGTGAGCTTATCAATTTTGTGAGGTTATCACAATTAAAAATATGTATTTTTGGTGTGGAATCGTCTCGAAATGATGAAAAGTTTGAAGACTTTGAATTATCGGTGATGGGCCGAACATTTAACATTTATTTGTTGACTCAAGGTTTCATTTTTTACCTTATATATTTATAAATATAAAAAATGTGTACATAATTTATTGGAAACAATACCTAGGCCGCGAAGGAACTCGATTGATTAGTGGAGCCTCCCTTAAATTACATTTTTACACTTTCTCCTCTCCTCCCAAATCCGAATGTGGGAGAGAGGGCAACACATCAGAGCTGCGAGAATGAGGAATCCTCCTCCAACAAACAATGGTGTTTCCACATATCCTGAGTTTGCTATAAGTTTTTCTACCCAAACAAACACAAATCATAATTAGACGCAGAAAATAATGCATCAACAGTTTCATCTAATCTTAAATGTTGACTTACCCACGAGGATAAAATGAATGGCCCCTCCGTTGAAGGTAATGAAGAGGGAAATGCCTTGAGCCATGTTGAACATCTTCTCTTTGACAAGATTCATAATCAGGATGGGCCTTAATGAAGCATGCATTCCTGGCGACATAAAATGAAATCACGATGAAAATTTACGGCAAGGAAAATGTTAAAAAATATATTTTTAAAATCACTAACCAGTACACATGCCAACTACAACAGCACACGTGATCACAACCCAATACTCGTTTGAAACAAGGTAAGCTCCATTGGCAAATGCTCCGAGTGTCAAGTTGACACTGTCAACACAACATTCCAAATGAGAAGCCAACCTTGTTCACCAAGACTGCGAATCCAATCCGAGCCAGTGGCGAAACTAGCATAGGGCTTTTGGGGCTTTAGCCCTACCAGAATTTTTGAAATCGTATTTACCAATACATGGCCCCATATATTTAAATGGGCTGTGTTAAGTAAATGACTTAGCCCTACCAGAAAAAATTCCTAGTTTCGCCACTGATCCGAGCTGCGAAATTCACTATGCCGAGAGTAGTGAGGAGACTGGCCGCCTCCTCTTCTCGTAGAATGTCAAAAGCACGGGCTGAAAACGTAGTAAAAATATTTTATAAAAAACATGTTTCTGATAAGATGACATGTGAAGTAGAGGAATACTTGCAGATTGTAAAGTTCACTAACATTAAATTGCCAATGACCACAAAGTTTCCGGCTATGCACAAAATGAGAAAGGAGGGGGATGTGAGCAGTTTTTTAATTTGGGCTAAAACAGGCATATTACTCTCCTCGTCTTCACTTAATTCCACGTCGGAATTTAGTACTTTGACAGCTAAAGATGAAAAATAAAAATTCAAAAATATTCATTGAAAAATTCCAATAAAAAATATATATTTTGATTCATTTTACTTTTTTACACTTTTTTCTTACTTCGTTTGGGACGAGGTTTATAAGCGAACGGCAGCAGGATGGAGATGGCACAAAGTCCTCCCTGAAACCAAAGTGCTCCTTGCCAACCTCCTCCTCCAAATTGGGAAAAGAGTTGAGTGGCTGGATTGAGAAGCATGCTCCCGACATTCGGTCCCATCATAACTATTCCCATTGCGAGAGCCCTATTCTTATCAAAGTAGAGTCCAACAATGCTAATTGCCAGGGTGAGCATGGCTCCAAGTCTAATTCCGGCAAAAATCCCGAATCCGACGAGAAATGAGTAAAAGTTTGGCTCAGCCGGGGAAATCGCCGAGGATAAGAAGATCCCAATTGTGGCAAGGATCCAACCTGACATGGCCACTTGGCGGAAGCCAAACTTTTCAGCTAGTCCAGAGGCAATTGGCCCTTTTAAAATCACGAAATACGTTGTGAATTACAATGTCTTTTCACTTTTTGCGAATTTTGTTCCATAAAAATAGGAATTATTTCCAATACCAGTGAGGGCTGTCACAAAAATGAGTGTAATCCCAATAATGTTGCCCTGGTTTGGTAACATGATGATGTCTGGTGAAGTCTCATTGTAATTTCCACTGACTTCGTCAACTCCATTCGTTTGAAATATCGTTTCAAAGCTTCCAGTGATCCCTTCAGCGACGAGGATCGAGAGAAATGCTGCAACAACTATGGTCCAACCTTGACAACCTTCTGGAGCGTAGTACTCTTCTTTGTAGATGTAGTCGGAATTTTCATAATTGACATTCTCATCCTAAAATTAAATTAAAACTTATATATGGTGCACATTCGGAAATAATTTATCTACAAAGGAACCATAGATGGGCAAGGCACCCCTTTCAACGGGGAGCAGTCCGAAGGAAGTTTGCCGGGCGCAAGAACAGAAAACAACAACAAATTTTCAAGTATGCTTTGACCATCGGGAGCTGACGAAAATGAAGAACCATGAAAATTTTCTGATGCGAATTATGTTATCAGGAAATGGAACCACGGGAACACTCCTTCCTTGCCCACCTATGGATCTAATAATTATTTGTGTAAATATAATTCGCGTAACAAACTTCACGGTTTTGTAGCGTCCGAGAGGAATTCTCGTTCACAATTTTCTTCTCCATTTCTTTAAGCTTTTGTAGGAAAACTGGCTCACAAGTGGTGTAGCGCAAATAAATCTATATCAGACATATTCACGCTGATATTGGTATTAGTTTTCAGTAAAAGAGTGTCATATAATGCAAGTTCCCTCAATTTTGTTCATCTTTTCAGAATACACATTACAGCAAGAAGAGACGGAAAAATTCCCGAAAAGTTCAAACGAGAAATATCAGGTTTCATCGAATTACCATCATTTTCTTACAGAGTAAAAAGTAAAGCTTGAAACAAGGTGTATGCAGTGGTTTCTAGAGAATTCGTCATATCCAGTTAGGCATGAGAAATATCAGCGTATTTATATACTTCACCTCCCTATCGGCAGATGTGTATAAACAAGGGGAACCTGTTTTTCATTTCATTCAGCATGTAGAAAAATTTGCGTCATTGAGCAACATATCATAAAGCAGTCAATCGTATTTCCCAATCACCCAAATGAAGCTTGCAATTTGCAAAGTGTGAACAGCCTTCGATTACTTTCATAAATTTTCTAGCTTCAGTTTGGAAGTTAATGTTTTAAAGTTATTTGACATTTTTTGGTTCTTGTTTGAAATTTTCCAACATCTTGAAAGGGGGGTGAACATTTTTAATGTCAAATCCACATCAGAAAATTACGAATAGTGATAAACATTGAAGAATGAGATTATTTCAGGTATTTCGTCCCAAGAAAATATGTGAGTTATTCAATATGCATGAATTCAACACGTGTTCAATCCGCTCAAGGGATCACATATTACTCAAACCCAAGTTTATAATTTAGTATTGTGACCGCATAATTAAGACCCACTTAAAATAATTGATTACAAAATTTCCGAGCAGGGCAGCATTGATTGGAATATGAGAATACATTATTAGTTAGACATTATATTGCATTTATTATTATTATTGCTAGTTGTCGACTTAATGAATATTACACAAATTATAAAATAATGCTAAACCCTCCTTCTTCCTGTCTAGGTAAGTAGATACCCAATTTCCGCATGCTAAAGCGTAGTAGTTTCTCAAATATATAGCTTGCATTGATTAATGTTGACCACTTCGGGGTCATTGTTATTTCCATTGTTTTAGTTTCATTATTAAATTATTGACGTAGTATTAATCTAAAATGGAGTGAATTTGACTTGTTTTTTGTGTATGCTAGATGAGACTACTTAACAAAATCTTTGTATTAAGCGACGGATAGTTAAGTGTAGGTACATTCTTGAAAATGTAATGTTCATGCCTGTGCTTTTTTTATGCGAATTATCTTTTATATAAGTCGATGGGTTTACACCGTGTAACGTATAAGGGAAGTCGTTGTTTTTTTGGAGGGGATTTTGTTTATACTTGGAGGGTACGGGTCTCGAACACTTGTTGGCTTAATGACAAAAATGACACTGCTTCGGCCATTGCCGCAGCAACGTATTTTTTCCAGGGGGGACATTCCCATCTCGAAATCAACAGTACACATTTTGATATACCAGGGTTATGTTTTTGAGTATTTCGCAAGATTCTCAAAGGTTTTCAGCACATTTCAAAAGACTGTGGCGCATGTTTGCGAACTCTAACGCATTTTTGGAAGCTTGCCGAAGTTTTAAAGGCTAACAAAAATTTGTTTGTTTTTTTGTTGAAAGTTTTAGTAAACTTTTCAATCAAAAAATTTTCCTACGTTGATGCGACCTTACTAAGGTAGCATTTTCAAGATCAAAATATATTTGCAATGCCTCTGGGATTCAATCTAGTATTGAAAATATTTTCCAGGTGATCGAGAATCTTGCGCACGCTCGTGCGCGAAAATTTCGGACTCAAAATCCGGAAATTCGGGAGTTTTAAACGACGTTCCGAGCATTTTTCAATGTTTCCCGATTTTCGAGCAGTTTTTAGTAATTTTCGAACAAATTTCGAAAATTTCGGACTCAAAATCCGGAAATTCGGGAGTTTAAAACGACTTTTGGGGCATTTTT
>JAQFZW010001052.1:0-34634 GCA_034687055.1 Heteromurus nitidus
TACGACTTCTCTGAAATTCGCAATAGTTTTTACGTCAGTTCGCCGGAAAGTTTTTGGTAACCACCCCCCCTTAAACTACAAAAGATTTTGTTCAATTTCCAACATCCAGTTAGGAATGCAAGCAATAACAGTCCAAGGCATCAAGGCACATATATGTACTATGTGACAATATGCATTGAATTCATTTATCCTTGTGCTAATTTAATAATTTCTGGTAGTCCAAGAAGAAACTAAGAATAATTTAGAAGACCATCATATATCATAAGTGTTATACAAGATGAAAAAACATTTATTTTAAATCTTTACTTATTTTATAGTTAATAATATATGCGCTGGCGCTGATAAAATGTTTATCGAATATTTCATAACTTTTTCTGCAACTTCTGGCTTAGACAAGCAGAGTCTAACCTCGAGACCTCATCTAAACACATCTATAATCCCGACAACTAAACAATGTAGCTAGGTGGACTTTTGAAAGCTCCATGTTTCAAACAGTCGATGTATTGATTTTGAGACTTCAGAAATGATGCATTATTATTCTTCAGGTTCACATTTCGTTGGACCCGGTTCAATCTTTTAAACTGGCCGAAACTTAAAATGTCAATTCACTCAACTCAACTTGGCCACTATAGCTGCATTGAGCATGCTACACGTGAAGTGAAAATCACACTCAACCCCTTTTATCAATTTGAATTGTAATTGATTACTTTGTAAATAACACTATGAACTATATGTTAGATTTACCTATATACGTTTAGCTGCACCCATTTTAATTTCAGTAATAACGGCTATCGACAGAACTGATCGTAAGGAGGAGCTATGACTCGCCAAAAATTGTTGTGCGCATATTTGTGGATCGTGGGTGCGCAAGGGAAGAATAAAATTATTAACTAAACTACAAATCTAATCCGAATCAAAGGTCATCAACGCAGATATTGTTTTCTCCAGTTTTTCTAGTACTTCTGAGCACCACCTGGGTAGTATGGTGGTTGCTGCGCGTATGGTCCAGCTTGCTGTGGGTAAGGTCCCTGAGGATAGGGAGGATTAGGTGCATTGTACGGTGGTGGTGGATAACCTCCCTGAGGTGGACCTTGTTGATACGGTTGCTGTTCATAAGGTCCTCCCTGTGGATATGGTCCTTGGGGATATTGCTGTGGATAGCCTCCAGGTCCCCCAGGTGGATAACCTCCAGGCCCCTGGGGCGGATAACCCCCAGGTCCCTGAGGTGGATAATAAGCCCCTGGTTGAGGTTGATAAACTATTGGAGGCTGTTGTTGTACGACAGTTGTGTTGTTTCGTGGCTTATCCACTTCAAATTTATGCAAGAATAATATTCAATTTAGTTTAGCACTGGACATGTAAGGGTAATTTAAATTTAAGCATAGAAAATAATGTCTCAAAATTCACTTACTGCAACAGGAACAGCATATATACAAGCAGGCAGTGCACAAAGCACATTCCACCAAATCATCGAAATCCAAACACATAATGACTCCAAAAATAGGAACTTGTGGCTATAATCCCTGAAAATTTAGGTGGGTGTAGCGAATTCAAAATGACCTTCTAATATTGCACGTATCCACTCTCCGCCTTTGTCCTGAAAATTTGGGATATTTGTTATCTTGTTCTGCCTCTTATTCACAATCACAAGCAATCCTAAACGTTCCAGTCAGTGATTAAATGTAAAAAGCTAATTCCACGATTGTAATGATTACGTCGCTACGTTTTAATTAAAACTGGAATTAAGTTTCTGGTACACACAATACAGAATATTCTCTGGCTTACTGTATTAATGTATTTTTGCTTCCGTAAATGTGAGTTAGCGTTTATTCATATAGTTTGTCGCAACTGCTTCTGCTACGATTGTGTGTTCTGTGAATCATACTCATCCTAATCAACACACACAACTTTATGATTACTATTCAAGGTAAAATCATCCTTGAATGACTAAAAGAAATCCACTTACTAGGTTTCTCTGTGGTCTCTCTGTATTAATATTGGGCATGAGAGAAAAATAGAGTTATGGTAGGATCTTTGGTGGTGGAACTTTCGTTTAGATCTACAAAAGAAACGAACTAGCGTTAATAGGTATGCGTTATGTGTGTGTGTGCGCTATTTCTCTTGTTCTCTTATACGTATTTTTTTCTATATGTACACCTCAGTGCCATACATGCAGCCTCGACAGAGATATGAGTTTGGATCCAGTTTGCTTTCATATCGGAAATGAAAGGGTGTTTTTCCTATTTACCGTTCTATGCTGTATGCAGTACGTTGTGCTCCAAAAAAGCCTGCGACAATACCGAAGACAAGTAGAGCTTCAACTGACTGATTGTGAGACGGCACTAGTACGTGTTATTTGGAACTGCAAATAACGCTATGTTCCAATCGCTGACGCCACACTCACGATGTCACATTCCATGTCTCACACAGCACACTGTTTAATATTACAATTAGAATCATTCGTCATGAGCAGACCGTAGACCACTGTCATGCTATATGTCTTTCGGAATTCCTAAATTGTATTTTGCATGTAAGTTTTACAAAAACTATAAAAGAGGACGGCGAAAAATTATACAATTTTGCTATCGAATGACAATTTGTGCTAAGGACATGCAATCCAGATGGACATTTGTCTTCCTTCGTTGATTGACAATCGGAAATTGGATACGGATACGATGGGTAATGAAAGGATGGAATAAATGATTGGATTTGGAGTGAAAGTAAAATACGTCTTCCATGGAAAACCTCTCACAATGTCAATGTCGACGTGCAATGACAAAGGAAAATAATGCATGAAATGCCATATTTCGAAAAGATTTACATGAAAGTGCATGAGCAATGAAAATGAATATATTCAAGATGTCCTTTCCAGCGCGTAAAACATAGGGCAGATGAAAAGACGTAAAAGATGTGGACAATGGACTGGAGTGGAATCTCTGACAAGTTGAAGTGTTTGGTTTCACTTTTGGCTTATTGGTTGTGGAGAGGAATGAGGGAATCTGCAAGAAAACATTTTCATGCGCATATCTTCATGTGTTTGCACATGGCATGGCACAACAGCAAAACAAGTTCTTGTTTTGACACGGAGCAAGAATTCTCTTCGTGCAACTCATAATTACCAACAAGACTGAGGATGTTGATGTATTGGTTGGATTGGAATAGGCATCGAGTCAGATGTTCTGAAAACTACTCATTGTATTAGGCCTAATATCCTTTTTCCAAATGCCAATATCGGCAGGATGAAATTGTGCTCATATGATTATGAATCATCAAACGCTCGTTGAGTTTGGAAAATATTAAATATTTTCTTGGTTCAAATGATTGATTTTGTACAAAGTGCTTGCAACACTGACGACTACTGACGAGGTCTTTTCAAGTGTACATCTATCTGCGCATTGGACTCAACCAAATCAGAAAATTTTGAGACGAAGAGTTCGGTACAGGACCTATTTGTGCGATGTGCATGATTGATTTACGGACTACGTAACATTATATAAATACTTACGTGCACACAATTCAGCGTGAGCAACTCAAAGCAAAAATACTGCAGCTCTATTGTATTGTGATTTTGTGATGATGAGCATAAGGTTTGAGAGCAGGTGTCAGTGAAAACACTGAGGAAGAGAATACGTTCAACTTCATTGGCTCACCACTTTAACTATAATGAATTAGTGGGTTCGGCATGCATTGGATGTATTAAAATGTATTCACGTTGAGTACAGTGTTTCTCCAATAAAAAACTGAAATGCAAAAATGTGCATTTGAGTAATGCAAAGGGAATACGTATTCACACGCAGTGGCAGAGATGTCATGTGATTTTTGCCACAGTTAGCAAGTCTCCAATGCTATTGAATTGTGAAGTTCAGCATTTTGTTAATTGTATTAAAAATATATAGTAAAATAGGCTTTTGTTTAGCCGAACAAAACAGCTACTCGCCCTGTGACCAATGAATGACTCACTCTAGAGGTCGACGTCACCATTTATTCAATATTTGCAGAATTTTCTCAGCAATTTGGCAAAAGGAAAGTGGAACATCATTATCATTGTTATAACGTAGATATCGATTTTGGAAAGTACTCGGTAAAAATAAGGAACTTTTAACGACGCTCGGATCATTGGGATTCTGTGAATATTTTTTGTCGTTTTGATCAAATCAATTTGTGATTGTAACGTAATCAAAATGGATGATAAGAAACCGCTCATTGGAGAACAACCGCCTCCTTATCCTGGAGCACCCCAAGCTTCTGCACATTCTGGTGGACACATTCATCAGTTTGACCAACCCCCACCATACTATAACGGCGCCTTCGCTCCACCTCCGGCAGGATGGACGCCTGCAGTCCCTCCCCCGCCACCACCGAATTATGGATCTACCATCGTGGTGGAACCGATTTCAGTAAGGAAACAAGTCATGATTACTTCCTCTCGGTTTAACATAAAGTAGCACTTTGTATTGTATTGTATACTATAATGATTTTCCTGTTTTAATTTCAGGTCCCTCCAACGCAAAGTAAGATTGCTCCGCAAACTGACTCAAATGATACGATAACTTTTTGTCGTTAACACATGAAAATAATTTGTTAAGTTTATGATAGTGCTTTCTTTCATTCATTCTTTTTTTGTTTTAGTAATCATCGTCGGTGGCTGTCCGTCTTGTCGGGTAACAATTACAGCTAAACGCAAAAACTTTTTAAACTTAAAAAATAATTAAAAATGCTTTTATAAAAACTGCTTGTAATCCGCAGATCGGAGTTCTTGAAGATTCTTACAGCTGCCTTGGCGTACTTTGTGCAATCGTTTTCTTTCCACTCGGAATTTTATGCTGTTTGGCGTGCCGAGAAAAGAGGTGCAGCAATTGTGGAGCTGGCTTTTAAAATATTTCTTTTAAAACTCATACATTTACCATTTTCAAGTTTTTACTGTTGAGTATTTGATATTGAGTCATATTGGTTCCTTCTCCAAGTGAATTTATCTGACGGTTTTTGTTAAAGCTATTATTCTGGTCAAAATATTCGTATATTGCTATCTTGAGAAGAAACAATAATGATATTCCTTTCTTTTACTTGTTTGATTTTGGTGTGACAAAATTGCGCTAATATTTACACCTCGTATTTAGACACAGCTACATATTTCAGTTATATGTATAGTTTCTTATGTTTCTTTGGTCGGTGCTGGCAGCTGCCATTTAATAATGATTATTAGCCGCACTGGGTGCCTGAGTGAGAAGACTTGCTAGAGATTTATTTAAATCACATGAAAGAAACATATGAAATAAATTTTAATGTTTTAATGTACGCATTCGAAATGCAAATATACAATCACTTTCGAATTAGTCAGTCCGAGATATAGTTTTACTTTTAAGCACTGTGAATAAAGTTAATGTTTGTAAATCTATATTACATTCGAGTGTTCAATCAACGTTTATCAATCCTATTATTTTACATTGTTGACTTCTCTGCATTATCGTGCTTATATGCCTTCACGGATAATATAAATCATCCTTTCTTGTGGTGTTGCCATTTTGGAAAATTGATGGGTGACATTTTCGAGGATGGAAGAGGAGGAGGCGGTGGAGGATGAATGATAGTCGTGGAGTATATGATCAGCGGTGGTGTGGGCTCGGTGGTGGTCGTGATTTCGAACGAGTATCTAGACTTGGCAGCTATCAGTCTTTGAACCCAAGTCGGTGGAAGGGCTTCTATAATTATTGTTAAAAAGTACTTTGTAGCGAATTGTCAATTACATAAATTATTTTACAACTATTTTGGTATTAAGGTTTCACTTGCCTGTTTGGTTTGTGAGCAGTATAGCTACCAACATAAGTTGTAGTAATATCCACAACTTGCCCATATTTCTAGAGATTTTTTTCCTTTCGACTCATCAAAACGAGATCTGCTCATTTCATAGATCCAACTTATAACTGACTCTTGTTGAAATGGAAATCTTTAACTCAAATATAACATTTGTAGCTTGTAGCGGTTTGAACGAAAATATGTCCACTGGAACATCTGCGTCGATATCAACACAAGGTTTATACCAAGATTAGGAGGGGATTAGCAATTTCATTAACGTTTACTGTTATTGAATCTGAGATTTTCTTATGGTGACCCAACTCCCACCCACACCCAAGCAGCTACACAATGCATGGAAAGTAATGTGACATCACATTATATGCAATACAATACTTTTTATCTAACGTGGTTTAACGTACGTATGCAATGTGCGATAGGAGGAGAGGCCTGGAAAGAATATGAAAGTTGACCTGGACAAGCCTGACAAGACTTTTATTCGATCTTTTATAAAGTATTGGCTAATGTAGTGGTAAAAAATAAGATTATGCATGATCCGGTTATTCCTTAATACTTGCCACTGAGAGCATTTTGTACCGGTTTTGTTTTTGATAAACGATATGATGTGAAATAATATAATTAATTTCAAGTATTTATTAAAAATCTTAACTTGAAAATACAGCACATCATCTTCCTTTGCATGGAAAGTTTACAAATACAATGTTAATATTTTAAAGATTCATGATTTATAATGATAACAATTAAACATTGATAATCATAAACTGAGAAATAAAAGGAGAATCAGTCAGTCCAAACGTATGCGAGGTTCCAATTTTAACCCATTTTCCACATTGGAATTGGTGGGTAAAATGGCATGAATGGATATGGCATTGGAGGGAATGGAGGATATGCACCAAATGGATTTGGAGGATATTGAGGATTCGCACCAGCTTGAGATGCGGGCTGAGGTGGGGCACTTCCTTCCGCATCACGCCTTTGTGCAGGTGCAGACGCCTGGCCGACGGACGTACCACCATTTACACTTGGATTGGTGGGAGGAGCAGCTTTTGCAGCATTCTTCGCCATCTGAGCTTGAAGGAGCTCTAAAATCCAATCTGGAGGGGAGGCAGCAGCAGGACTTACTGAAGCTGGAGATCCTTTTTGAGCAATGATGTTCTGGACGAATGGTGGTGGACCAAGGTTAAAGTTCGGGGTTGCACTGATATTTACACGAGGTGGAGCAGCGGAAGGACTAGCAGGTTGTGGTGCGCCTGTCTATGAATAATGCAGATAAGGAAAAGATCCATAAAGACTTAAAACTGTTTCTTAAGACCTGTTTTTATTCATCATTTTGTATTGTCATTGTCAGCAAAGTTTCATTAAAATTAAGAACATTTATAATGACTAGAGTGTTTGTGTTCAGTAGTATGAAGCGGGTGGTACCTGCGGCTGTGCTGCAGCAAGTTGCTGGGCAGCAGCAGCTTCCTCAGCGGCTTGAGCAGCGGCAGCATTCTTCGCAGCAATAAATTGCTGGATAAATGGAGGTGGTCCCATTGGAAAAGTGGCAGGGACAAAGGGGAATGCTCCTGCCTTGGCAGCCATCAAACTTTGCACATAAGCTGGAGGTCCAAGGTCAACTGGCTCTGGTTCGGGCGCTGGCGGTGCAACTCCTCCAGCGAATGGCTTTCCCTTGGAAGCAATGATAGATTGAACAAATGGAGGGGGTCCCATTCCTGGTCCTCCAAATCCAGCAGCACCAGGGAATCCTCCAGCGAATCCTCCAGGTCCACCGGCAAACGGCTTTCCTTTCGATGCAATGATGGATTGAACAAAAGGCGGAGGTCCCATTCCTGGTCCTCCAAATCCGTCAGCGGCACCAGGGCCCGCTGCAGCGGGTCCTCCTGCTCCAAATGGTTTCCCCTTTCCGGCAATAATAGCCTGGACGAAGGGCGGTGGGCCCATGGCCATGCCAGGAGGACCTCCGGCTCCCATTCCTGGGGGTCCCATCATTCCAGCATCTGTAGAGAAACATGAGGAATATTAGCATCGATTTTCATATAAAAACCATGTCCCAAAATCTGTTAAAGTCGTATCCAAACACTTACCAGCCGACATGGCCAACGCTGCGACAAGTAAAACTGCAATTGCGCTCATGGTTAATTTAATACAAGATGTTTTTCCAATCCAAAGTAAAAACTGACTAGAGCCTTTACCGATAAGAGTATACGCATTTTATACCTGGAACTTTTGCAATCGTGTGACTACATTATATGAGGAGGCAAGTATGCAACCAGTGGAGTCCAGTGGAATATCGAAAACATTTTCCATACACTCTGTGACAGCATCTTTTAAATTTTAAAGACACGAGGTAGTTAATTTTTATGTGATGAGTGGATTCAAGTTCAAGAATTGGAACTGGAAGTCAAAGGAGTGTTTTATAGTTGTTCAGATGTATGCGTGACGTGACACATGAGTTTTTGTACCTGAACGCTTCAATTTCACAAAAATGTTACTCCTTGCGATAACCGTAATATCCTTGTTAGTTAAAGCATCTGTCGCATAACCGGCATAACTGATTTCAACATCCATCATGCAGAGAAAGCTAGATCAAGATTCTATGTTAAATTTCTCAGTCTCATCTTCAGCAAATGTTTTGGGGATTAGAAATGTGTGACAGATGTTTTCAGCTTTAAAATGTTGACAAGTGTTCCAGCTCCAACTTCTGCTTTTATGGTGAGTATTAAGATACGTTTAGATGGACGAGTTCGCTGAATCCGTGAGGATATCAATCACCTGAACTCACTCGTCTCAGGGTGTGGTGTTTGGCACATGAAACCCAAACCAAAATGAACCAGTGCTCGATTTATGGACATGAATTAGAAACAGGCCCCATATTTCTTTAGTGTCATAAACTGTTTAAGAAAATCTTTCATTGTGCACGGTTGGAAGGAAATGGCATCATGGAAAATTCTCTTCATGAAATCATGAAAACGTTGTAGCATATCTATGAATGCTTGCTCATAATAAAAATAGACACGATCCTGAATTGTAGATATATGTATATATATTCATCAGTTTTAGTTTCTAGCAAAAATTTACACTTCACTGGTGGCTGTAAGATATAATGTTTGTTTACGAGTAATTATTTAATATAATATGGATTTTCTCAAGTTCTCATGTAGTTTGGGCTTGTGTCCATTTAGTCCAAACTTCTGAAATGAAATAGCATCAATCCTAACTGTTTCTTCGGTACAACTTTATGGAGGTTGCGAAACCACGTTTTGGCGATCTAACATTCTAACAGTTCTAATGTATAATGTGGTTTCAAAAATATTAAACTATCTGCCACTGAATCTGAAATGTGTAGAGTACAATGCACTTTTGAAAATTATTTTAGTCGGATTGAAATTTACGCATATATTAAGGAGATGAAGTTGGAGGTGGCACATTCTCTCTAAACCGATTGCGTCTAGCTGGAGGATCATAGTACGCCACGATAATCCACGTTCCCTCAATTTCACTCCAGGACATTCCAACTCCCAGATGAGTTGTTGATTTCCAAACGATAGCCGTAAATGAGCCAGTGCTCCTTCCATCAACATTGTAGCCAGGCCTATCAAAATCATAGAATTTGATTTTGTCATACCACCGTTTCACTGCGTCCTTCATCGCGTCCGCTTTGTCCCTTCTAAAACTTGTGGCGAGATTCTCTCCATATCTGCCAATCATCGAAGGCTGAAACGTATTTGATCTTGCCAAGTGGTCCGCATATCTTTGTGCTTCTTGGTCCATCTTTTAAAAAATTAACATTAGTTGAATGGACTAATTCATTATAGTAATTCATACAATAGTAATGTTAAGCATAATTTACCTCTGGATCTCCTTTTAAGGGAGGAACACCATGTTTCCTCCTATATTTGTTGTGCTCTTCTAGGGCTACTTCTTTGATATCTGAAAACATAAAAATTTCATCTTTAAATCGGAGCAGACGGCACCATGAATCTAGAGTGATCTGAGCTGGATTAAACTTACCCTTGCGTTGTCGTTGTCGATCCTCTGATTTAGATTCTTTGTCGGGCTTTTCTGTACTGCCATTATTACTGCCCATTTGCTTTCTATTCTTCCACAATTCATCTTCCTCTTTGGGGGAACACAATTTCACAGAACTGATGGCCTTATCAAATTTAACAAGTTTCAAATCCTTGAGTTCTTCCATTCCAGTTGCAAGCGTGGCCTTTCTCCCCTTGCAATTGAGGTCGTCAAAAACATTGAAGCAGCCGTCATCTATGTCCACTGCGGAGGCACGTTTAGCCCATTTTGAATTGAAGGAGTAGCACCCTCCAGTTGTAGTTAGTGTGAAAACACCTCCTTGAGAAATCGAAAGAAAAGACAACGTGAATTTAAAACGAATTTGGTATTTTTATTGAGTGAATTGTCTTGCATGCTACACCCTTACCTTCGTCATCGTACAGCACAAGCTGCTCGCAGTAACTCACGCGAGCGAAACAAATAAGCCCGAGAAATATGACAAAGCCTTTCATAGGCTCAGGAAACTTGCCCATGTTTTGGAAACTTAGAGAAATAAAATCGTCTGAATCCTTTCACCTTCCTTGCAATAATGAGCAAAACAATGCGTGCTCATCGTTATATCAATTATAGATCACGACGGGCAAAAAATGCTTTTAGTTTCGGAAACCCCCATTCAATTAAACGCGATCATAAAAACTTTTTGTGCCACGAACGTGCATATACAGTGGAGGATAACATTCCATTCCAGAGTGCATATATAATGAAAATTTTCCTAATTACTGAAGAAGGTACAATCATTTTCTTATTCGTTATCTTGCTGATTATGGCGTCATTTCCGATACACATGTTCGAGCTTGATAAATTACACTGGTTAGCTGTAAACAATGCAACATAAAATTTTTGCAAAAATCCCCAGCTCGAGGCTGGTGATGCTACAAGATGAGAGGTTATATAAAATGCCTTCTTTGAATTGCTGGAACTCGTATGAAAATGTACATTCTCAAGTTGGTTTACATGCTACCAAACAAGATACTCGTCTGAAGCGTACCGTGGCGAAATGCCCGTAGATTAGGCATGTTTTTCCATGCATGAGGTAATTTGTAAGACAGTTTGATTCATTTGCTACAACATCTTTATGTCTGCAGCTTTAGTCCAGAGTTTTTATGTATATTTCGCAGTAGATGAGATTCATCAAGATTTGAGCAAGCTTTAATTTAACCAGACGTTTTAGAGTCAGCCAGACATGAGGAATCATCACTCTCGGTCTCCGACATAAAAAACAAAAAAGCTATTTCCAGCATTTTTCATCTTCCAGTGGCTTATAAATAAGAATGGCTCACCTCGTCATCCACCCTTTCTGCGTCATTATAAAGGACCCAGATTACAGGTAAATAAATCTTGGACTGAACACTGAAGTCAAATGTGGCACCTGGTCGAGACGGATTTATGTAGTTACAAGAGTAACTTGAGTGCATGTATATTCAAGCTTATGCGAAATATATTATATCCGAATTCAAATCCAGTAATAAAATTTGATTTATAACGAACCATCTAAAATCTTTACGACGATGGGATTGCGTGGACGTGATGTGGGAAAAAGTTTTTTTACTGGCCTTTTATTCCTCCACCATCACCACTTTCCTGCATGTGCATTTTGCATCCAACGTCTATAAGGAAAATTAATATTGATATTGAATAATAACTATCCACTTTTATTCTCGCTATTCTTCGCTTCTAGTAATTAAACTTGCAAAAAACCTTGGTTGAATATTCTTTACTACCCCAATGCTTTCCTTGCACCGCAGGTATTGCATTAAGTTAGTCCCAAACAGAATTGATGATTAAAATGAAGCTTTTGGGGTCAGCGAAACTGCGGTTCATTTATGTATATATGATTTAACTTTAACTTACAATTAGTAGTATAGTGTACCTAACTTAACTTACCATTTAACATTAACTTAACATTTAGCCCATATGTTAAAAGTATCCAAATAGAAGCGATTTGTCGAAGTTGATCATGCAGAACGACAACGTGACGTGTGTGTAACTGCTAAAAGCTTATTTAGGTATATAACAAGGTTCAAGATCATCCGAGTTTAGCAAACAGTACATAATATACTTCAGCACATGTAATTAATTACTACATAGACTACATCGGTGGTATTTAATAAAAACGTTAAAACGTAATACTTTGGTACATTATATTTATAATCACAATAAACATTCCTTAACTTCAGCTGTGTCGTGGAGAAGTGATTAGGTCGAATCTATTCCTTATCCTAAATCCTAGCTACTCGAAACGAGAACACTCGAAAGTTCCAAGTACTCTGTATATTACATTGGCATTTGTATAGGTCTTGTTGAATAACATCCGAAATATTATGATTATCATTTTTATCAGATATATTATTGTTGCGAATCAGTCACACCACACCAGTCAACGTCATAGTTATCTGCTTAGTTGTTGTTTCTCCTTATCAATTAAGCCTTCCTTCGGTAATTAACCGCCGGTGATTCCACTACTTGAATTTTCTTAGACGCTGGCAACACATTTTCCCTGTAATCCTTTTGTTTTGCAGCTGGATCATAAGTGGCGACGATTACCCACTTATGGTCATGGTCATTCCACGCCATCCCAATGCCCATGTGCGTTGTGGACTTCCAAACAATCGAGGAGAACTGTCCACTTCTTGGTCTGTTTTTGTTTGATTCGGGATTTTGGAAGTCATAAAACTCTATTTTATCGTACCATCTTTTTACAACATCGTGAATGGCTTCTTCTTTATCAGTTTTGTAGCTTGTGGCCAAGTTTTCGCCGAAGTTGTTCGTTGAGGTTTCAAATTTGTTGCTTCTTGCCAAATAGTCGGCGTGCTTTTGAGCAGCTTCGTGAAGCTATAAAAATGAGTTTCGACATTATTACGAATTTTTTTAGCATTTTCTCCTCAGATTTAGAAATGCCGATATGAAAAAACTTTTATACTTACCTGCATATCCCCTATCAAATCAGGAACTGCATGCATGCGCCGATAGTTATTATGCTCCGCAAGAGCTATTCTAAAAATTTCTGGTCCACCACGGTCACTTTTTGTTGCTCGAAGAGTGGACGTCCTGTCGCTGCAAACCGTAATTGCACTAATCATATTGTCAAACGACATTCTTTTGAGGTCACCCAGTCCTCGAACACCTGGAGCAAGCTTCACCGAAGGTCCTTGGCAGTTGGCTTGATCCCATGCGATGATACAATGTCCCTGTGTGTCCACTGAAGACACTCTGTTGTTCCAATCCGATTCGAAATTATAACATCCTGGAGCCAGTGACAAAAACATGCGGTCCCCTACAAATCAAACGAGTTATTACAAACTTCTTTCAAAACGACCTTGCAAAAACTGCAAAACCGACCAATTTTTAAAACCAATTTTTGAAATCGATTAATTACCATTAAACTGCGAATCCTCAAAAAATACGACCTCGTCACGGTCTTCACAATTACCATATGGTAACACGAGCAGAGCAATTGTAAATATAAGCACACTGACTCCCTCCATTTTGAAACCTTGTATTAAGAACCGAGAACCGATTATTTGTTCTTTTACTTGGGTGAAGTGTGTGTCAAAAATGGCCGAGTATGGAAGAAAACTCGTTGCTTTTATTAGACGCAATAAAACTATCATGTTTTCCAATTTTTCATAATTACTTGCAGTCATCAAGTTATGTTTCGTTTGTGGGTGTTACTTTCTTTGTTTAACTCGAGAAGTTTACCAGCTCGAATAATTATTACATATTAAAATATTTCGCATCAACGTTTTTGCGATGTGCATGCAATATATTTTAAATCGGTTATTACGCCTTTGGAATACAAAATAGCGCAAACCAAGTATAATGCGTTGTATGTATGTATATTTTTACCGCATTGGAGCATGTCAGAAGTTCCAAGTTCCAGTAGGTCATGCAGTTCGTACACTGATGAAATATATAATATGCGAATAGGTATGTTATATAAATTCACTATAATGACGACTTCTCCAGTATAATCGCCAGGTTCCAAGACATCAATTGCAGTTCATTTTTTTCATATAAAAATCTAGACATGTGCAAGTATAAACTTCAGAAACTTAGACATTTTTAACTGCTGACCACTCATTACGTTTTTCACAATGACCCCACACATGATGATTTAATCAACTTCCAGACAAGTTCCATACATATCATTCATCCATGCAATCCCACAGTTTCATAAAAATTTATCCTCTGCTACACATGCTAAATACATGTTTGTGTTCTAGACTCAGGATAATAATGTTTTCTAGTTCTGGTTTTGCATTTTTGGAAAACATTCTAAATTACAGGTTTTTGAAATTACAGTCAAATGCTACTGAAGGAAGTCTTATAATAGTATCTTTGGAGCAGTCCAGCAGACCAGAGTCCAGAATTATGGTTATGAAAATTGCTTAAAACTCATATTGCAACGATTCATGGGGGTTTGTTGTTGTTTTATAAAAAGTATATATTAGCAACCTTTTACATCAAATAAAACTGCTCGCTTATAGATCTATTATATTTTAAAAATTAAAGTCCACGAATAATTGTGCGAAAACAAATGTAAATATTCGCAATAATTGCAGGCAGAAGGTATTCATTTCAAGCTCCACTGTTCATTTCCGTGCTACGCTATGCGTGTCTCCAGGAAAAAACATCTCTCACCTTATAGATCGCTATAAGATTTACATTTTTGTTGGCTGCCTGTGATATTAAATATTAATTACTTGTTTTTCAGCAGCCTCGTTCTTCTCACTGTTCACTCGCTCGTGATTGTAAATTGTGTAAGTGTTGAGACTGACGTGCTTCATGAAATATCACGATGATTATTTATGGTTATATTTATAAGCTCTTCTTTGCGGTGCGGTTAGACTTTCAGTTTCTTCAGCTGCACAATATTCCAGTAGATTAGGATGATGTATGATAGTTATGTTTATCTTGGTTATATAAAAGCTTTTCACATGTTACATAAACCAAGATCATTGTTCAACATGGATGGAATGGAATACTTCAGCTTTTGGATTGTTTTGATGGGGGAAAAGTAGCCCATGTGTGAAGATCGAGAGATATGGATAAGGGGTTTTTATTAAACGAGTTTATTTATGCTATCTCATACCACTACCACATTCGCGAAAAGAGATCTTCTTCAGCCCTGCCTTATTTTTTGGTTAAGGAATTGGCAAGGTGTCATTATGATATGAAATCGGATACATCAATCCAGATTACACACTTTTTCGAGCTTTTGTTCGTCACATTTCCCGTGGTACCGGTTCCGCCTTATTATAGAGGGTATCAAGCCCACTATGAAGTCACAATTATCAGGATAATGTTTGAACTTTTCTATTCATTTTTTTCGAATTCTAAGTGTGTATTCAATATCAGCCAGCTCAGTACCAGTCAGTAACATGCAGAGGCATTTCAAGCACGTCCCGTTGAGTAATTAAAAGAATCTTAATGAATGCATTTTTCTAGATGCATGAGCGGATCTACTAATCGTTAGAGAAGCAGAAAATATTTAAACGAGGAAAACTTCCTAAAAATTCTAAAATTATTGCCAATTGCAGACTTCGCAATTTTAGTAAATTAACAACTGTATAATTTAATAGCAGAAGTTCGCAATTGCAAAACACTTGACCTTGTCAATTTCCTGCAGGCGCACAGAAATAAATCAGTGATTGCAGAAAAATACCGAGGGTACAAAGTGCATTGCAAAAAAGGTGCGAGAGTGACTTGTGAAAAATATGCATAACAAAAAAAGTAGATTTCAATTATACAACTCTGGAACACTTTTCCTGGTAGTGTTATGATTTTCATTTTTTCACTTGCATAAAATAGAATCGGTTCAGTGAATCACTTAAAAATGGGATTATATAACATGTCGAACTTCACATAACTCACATTAAATCTCAGCAGGAGTTGAGAATTTGAGAAACCTGTTTCTCTGCTTCCCTCCAACAGCAATAAACCATCGACAATAAAAATTTGCTCTGCAAACTGGACTTACCTAATGCCTTGCCTTGACTTTACTCAAATGCATGAAATTGAACTAAATCTTGTTTAAAAGTGGGTAATCGAAGTTGGTTGCAATGATGTTACGCTTTTTCGTCTCAACACGCTCCGCAAATTACCTACATTATGACTTATTTTCTGTGTAAATCTAAATACTTTTACTGAAGCTTCCTCTCATCATGTAGCAAATAGAGTTACCCATTAAATTCAGAATTTCGAACACTTTTCCTCATTTTCCATGCCTCGAGAAAAGCCGAGTCAAGATATTTGGATAAATCAGATAATTTGATGTTAGCACGGATGAATACGAGACAGACTCCATCAGCCTAATTACGATGACTCATTATATGAGCATTTTTGCAACCTGTCTACGTTCCTTTAAAAGTGCCAAGGTTTATGTGCAACGGAGAATGGAATACATACTGCGTAATGATCCGACTGCCCGTCATACACCTGAGCACACGTGCCATTATAATGATTTTTGCTCCATTTTGACTCGATCATCAAACAAGACATATTTACTGCGCTTTGTATATTAAATATTTAAAACCACATGATTTTCGCAGGCGTTTAATTATTAAGAGGGGGTGGCACATTTTCTCCATACGCTCCCTTTAAATTTCCAGGTGGATCATAGTTCGCTACCACAATCCACCAATTTTTCTTTGGATTCCACGCCATACCGATGCCAACATGAGTGGTTTCCTTCCATATCAGGGCGGTAAAGTGTCCCACTTTAATAGCCTTCAGACTGTATGGTGGTCTGTTAAAGTCGTAGTTGTTTATTTCATCGTACCATAACTGAATTGCTTCCTTCAATGCTGTCTTCTTATTCCTGGTTGAAGTTCCGGCCAAGTTTTCTCCATAATCAAAGTTGGTTGAATGTCGAAATTGGTCATTCTGCGCAAGATACTCCGCGTATGATTGGGCCATCTTTTGAAGCTACATGCACAAACGTAAGAAATCTTACTAACGCAAAGTGAAGCACAATAAAGTTAATGATGTTCGTTATAAATAATTTTACCTTCGGATCTCCTCGAAGTTCAACGACACCATGAAGCCGTCTGTATTTATTTTGTTCCTTAAGGGCTACTTCCAAAACGTCTGCAAATAACAATATAAACATACGTTTGGAATATATATACCTGTAATTAAGCAGATAAGTATCTAGCTTGGAAGTATGTGACGTACCAAAATTTTCATCCTTTGGTGGTGTTGGATCATTATTGTGACGATACCGATTTCGAAAATCCCGTTGAACATTGGAATCTGATTCTTTCTTCCCTTCCCGCATGCCCACGTCATTAAGCGAGCAAAGGCGCACTGATTTGATACGTTTGTCAAAGCGAATCCGATTCAAGTTCCGCTTTTCCACTGAAGAAGGTGTCACCGTTTTTGGCCTTCCTTGACAGTTTTCTTTATCCCAAATGTTCACGCATGCTTGTGACTCCATTGATGATACTCTGTTCATCCATTTTGATTTAAACGTGTAGCAATTGCCGGAAGTGGTGAGGGTGAAAACATTGCCTGAAATCGGAAACGTCAGGGTCATCCATGCTTCTACGAATTTTAGCTACTTCAACAAAATGTTTAATTTTTCGAAGTACCTCCAAAGTTGGGTTCATCAAAGAAATTAATTTCCTCCGGTGGTGGCTCTGAGTCGTCCTCGTCGGAGCCGGATATAGTCCTAAAATCTCCATCCGTTAGAGTTGGACAATTACTGATGGACCTTATATTACTGTCAAAATGAAAGGAGCTGAGTTTCTCTGAGCCTAGAGTTTCAGGTGTCAATTGAAGAGATCGACCACGACAGTTTTCGTAATCCCAAACGATCATGCAGCTCCCTTCTTGAATTTTCAAGGAGGATACCCTATCACGCCAATCTTTCTTCAGATTGTGACAGTCATCATCAAGGCTTAAAGTGAGAGTGTCCCCTGTACGAATATATTTTTAATGTTCAATTACAAACACAAACTTATTTCTGCTAAGCATGAAGCTCTATGTTGGAAGAACCTTACCTTGAAAATGGTTATTGTCAAAAAGTACAGCCTGTTGAGCACTGAAACTCGTGTCAAATAACCCAACTAAAATTATCCCGATTGCAGCTTGATGTATAAACGCTTCCTTCTGCTTTCTCTTCATGATTCGTGTTTTAGTGGATATCGAGATTTAAAAAAAGGATTGTGTTATTTGTCTTCGAAATGGTTTTCCGTCATCAAGTGGTGAGATAACAATGAAGCAGTCGTTGGATTGAAATCGGAGTTTTATGAAATTGTTGAGTTGAAGCAAATTTGCATTTTTTAAAGCATTCACAAAGGTTATTATGCCTACGTATACTTATGTAGTATCCAGATTTTAAAACGCCCTCAACCTCACCTCCTCATAACGCGCAGTTTATATATAACAATAATAGCAACATAAATGGCATCGCCAGAACTTATAATCAAAACTCAAATCATCGGTAATTAACCAACCTAAGTAATAGTTGGAAGACGGAATTCTCAGCGAAAATTACTATTTACAGACATCTTGATAAATTCCCCATCCCTCATGCATCACGTCGATGTCCAATTGGAAGCATGATGATAAAAAAATTCAACGAAGAAATGTGTCATTTGATTTACTTCGTAAGAGTAGAAAATCGCATGCACTCGTATCTCGTATGAACATAATATCCATCCGAAAAAATAATTTGGGGAATTCACGACCGGCAGTAGCTGCTAAAACAATTTTAAAACATTCAATCCGACATTTCATATCCTCACTTTTTTGAGTAATTTCATGATTGAAAGCTACACGTCCATATGTCTAGGTAGTTCAACTCGAGCTTTAGACATAGTTTCAGTAAAAATATACGTAATAGAATTGTTGCGGAAGAACAAATACATGGAGAATGAACATGCATGCGATGTAGAAAATCTTTCTTCTTTACCCTAAATAATTGGTAGCGTCTAGCCCATATAACATTTCAATAAACTGTGGCGTGCATAAAGACCATATACCATATATGGCAGGATAAATTCCAGAGGAAAAATACTGTGCCTTAATGCCAACTCAAAGTCGGCATAGGTATATATGTTGCATCGTCCAGGAAAATGCCCACGTTTGAATGTTATAATTATTCTTATTTAGTGTTTAGCTGCGTAACAGATTGATCCTAATCTTCTTCGTTCTGCAAGTCATGGTGTATGCGCTGGTATCTTTATAATATCCTTAAAATAAATTTTAACAATAAAACTAGGAAAATATTTTTGTTTTCTTCTTGGTTTGTTAGCTAAACAAGTTATAATTTTGTATATACGTTTGAAATTTTGTCAACAACAAAATAGAAATGCACTTCTGCATTCTATAACGTCACCGGAACTGGAGAGCATGCTATGACTAAATTCTTTGACGTTTGTGGAAGATTTTTAAAAATGTTTGAAGTTTGTGTTTATTGTTATAGTAAGCCCTAATGTGTAGATTCCAAAATTGATTGCGTGTTGTCTTGTATGCAAACCCCACAGCGGTTGCGTTCATGAAAATGGGGATCTCCCGGTGGAAAATACTGCGCAATTGCATAACCACCTGCATCCTTTTGACATTCACAAAGAACATTCAGTTAAGATAACACAGTTCATGTTCGACGAAGAAAGCATTCGTTTGTACATGTACTTTGGTGAGTAAAGAGGTACATTGGTACATTGTTATCATACTAAATTCCATTTACTTCAACCTTGAAAATCGATTTGACCCTGCACGCCTTATGGTTTTCCAGCCCAGATATGTATATAAAATGGAACAAGCGAAAGTGGAAAATTTATAATGACATTTTTTATTATCTAGCTCCGATGTTTTATCTGGACAATGGTTATGTTAACCTACCTTTTCTGTTTGTAAAATTGCATAATTATATTTGTAATTTCGTCGATGGTAATAATAATAGAAAAATGTTTGCACATCAATCATCCATTTCTTATTCTTAATCTAATTCGTGTCAACTGTGCCAATAAGTGTCATAAACGGTTGTGACGACTTTTCCAACTACTTTCCATCAATATTCAATGAGCACTTTAAGTCATTTCAAACTCTTATGCGTGATCATGATATAATGATAATAATGTTATTTCCATTTCTTGACAAAGAATTGACATTTGCTCTTTTTACTCATTGGTATCTCGAATTGAAATAAAATTATATTGATTTTTGGCTTGCTTGCGTAACTAGTGTACCCACCATCCAGTATTATGCTTCGATGCTAGTTCCACTAGTTCGATCTAAAGTCGTGTTAGAGACTTAAGTATATGTTCATTATTCATCTCAGGGTAGAGTGACTATTTTTCACGAACCTTACCTCTACTTGATTACACAAAAATGATTTACAAATGCGATAATGCTCTCTCCGTTCGTTCCTTTGTGAACATTGTCATTCAACGGCAAAGTATGAAGTAAGCAAAGCAAACTTTGCCTATATCTTGTAGGAAAATGTTGGTAGATCACTATTTCTTAAGAAAAGTACTGGTATGTGCCATTCTTAATTTCTTCCTAAAATTGAGTGACACCTTTCCTCCCTCAATTCACATCGCTGTCGCAAGAACCCTTGTGAATTCGTACTCCCATTGTTCTGTCGGGTTTCTAGCATTTAATGGAACTCAACTTTCTACGAAAATGTTACAAACTTTCCAAACTGCGCTATTGCCGACTCACATTGTTGATGTCGGACAGAAGTGGCTTCATGTGAAATACTTTCATCAGAAAAGAGACAGGTGTAATTTAGTTATAGCTGTTGTAAATGACGAAGACTTATTCCTGCCAAGTCTCTTCAAAACTTTAAAAGATCACGACATGAACGGAGGAATATTGATGAGGAATCGCGATTATTTTGTCTTTAATTCTAAATCAAAGGATTTAGCAGAAAGTATTTTGCTATCTAACGTTCGTGATCAAATCCGGTTCAAGGTCGCATTTTATTCAGCTAATCTTCGAAATGGTGATACTAATACTAATATCATAACGGTGATGCCGTACCTTCCAAGTAGTAATCCGAGATTCAAGTGGGGACAAATCATGAAATTGGGAGAGGTGCGGAATGAGGATCACTTGAATTTTCGTGATTTATTCAAAGACTTTACCTGGAATTTTCAAGGTTATCCAATGCAAATGGCTGTATTTGATACGTTCAAACCAACCCTTGAAGTACAAGGTGCGAGCAAGGGCAGCAGTGTTGTAGCAAAACGTGGCTTCTTCGCAAATCTAACGGAAACAATTCACAACAAACTGAACATTTCTTGCGAGCTTGTCTTGTGTCGCGGAAATGGGCTCTTTCCAGATGGGAAAGTGACAGGTTTGCAGTTACAAAATGGAACATGGATCGGATGCATGGGAGATGTGTTAACAAGCCGAGTGGACATTGGACTTGCTGCACCTGTCCTTGATCGCTATCCCTTTGTCGATTTCTTGTCCAAGCATCAATATGATTTCATCCAATTTGTGACAAGGAAGCCATTATCAAAAGTGCCTTGGACATCATTCTTGAAGGCGTTTGGGCCATTTGTGTGGCTCCTGGTTTTTGTCTCGTACATATTGTCAGCGGTTGTGATTTGGTTGGACGGAAAGATAAATTGGAACATGAAACAATTGAGCATTTTTCATGTATTATTCAATCAATTAAGAATCCTTCTTTATCAAGCCTCAGAATATCAAAGTTCTGATCGAATTGGCGACCCTTCCAGAGTCATCCTACTTTTATGGTTTTTAGTCTCATTAATTTTGGGGACAGTTCACACCTCCAAGTTAACTGCTTTGGTGGCGATCCCAGCAATGGAGCCTGGAGTTCCAACGAGTTTTAAGGATTTGGCCAATTCGCCTCATTTTAAAGTGGGAGCTTCGAAAGCCTTTTTACTCAGCAGTGGAGGAGTCATTTTAAAACGAACCACTTCTCCAGTGATGAAAATGATTTACAGCAGGATTGAAGAAGATGAAAGTATCGAGGACTGCATGAAGCGAGCCCTGTACTCAGACTATGCGTGTGTGGAGTGGGGTTTCCAACAAGAGTTCCAAGCTGGTGTTCGATTTGCTGACTCTCGAGGAATTAGCCCTTTTTCCAACACGAAAGAAATGTTCAATTTTATCCCACTTACGCAAATTGTGCGGAAGCGAGAAGTCTTTCAAGACAGTTACAATTACTTCCTTGAGAACTCTTATCAAATGGGGCTGAGTAAAAAGTGGACGGATATTGATACAAAGATACTGCGCATGGAGATGTTTCGAAGGGGAGAATATAAACATGAAAAACCTGCATCGTCCGGAAAGTCAATGACAATATCTCAATTTGTCGGAAGTATTATTGTAATTGCTGCCGGTTTATTGATTGCGTTAGTGTCTTTCCTGGTTGAAGTAACCGTGTATCAAATTAAGAAAGTAAAGGAAACTCGGATAGCACGTACATTTCTTCATTCATACAGAAAAAGTTTTCTTTAGTAAGTACAGTTGATTTAACGTGACAATAATATTTACGAATTCATGTCAGATACATCCGCATCCATATTTCATGAATAAATAAATAAACAAATAAATAAGGAATTACGGAAAGCAAAACGGAATTTCTTGGACATCACATGATACATAGCACTATACCGGTTATTTTGTTACTTGACATAGGGTATCAATCAACAACACAATTATCCAGTGCAAATGGGACTGATTGTATGAAAGAATATAATTTCCTTTGCGTAGCTCAAGTCTTATCCTCCGGAATGCATGCCAGTGGGCCAGATGTGACATTTCCAACCTTATGAACAGTTTATGGCATCGCCGAGTAACTTATCGTTAGTATGTTCAACCAATTTACTTCTCATTCCTGAATGGATTGTAGTATGCCAAAACGAATATTTTCCCAATTACATTATTCAATTGTTAGAATTAAGAAGTTTATTTTTGTACAAACAAAATTAGATAGAACATGCTATCTTCTGCTTGCCGTCACTTTTACCCGCAAGTAATCCAATGCCTTCGTGTGACATTTTTATGTTCTTGTGGTGGCACATTAGGTGAAAGCGAGGTAGTTTCTGTATTTCTAAGAAGCCATTGTGACTTAGCTAGAGTGCTTGACGTTAGATGATTGTCCATCTGCGACACAATAACGATCCTAGTAACATTTCAGGTTCAATAGTAGAGTGCTCATTTTAAGCTGCCAAATGCTGTCCTTTGTTGACGAATGCACTTATGCGCCTGAATGAATGTGCTATTTTCTAGTTCTTAAATGTTAAATATGACAATTAAAATACCAAGTTAGATGTGCTCACGTCAGTATTTTAATACAAAAGCGTTTTAAGAGATACATTATTTGTACTATAATAATCGTGTGCTTATAACTTTCTGTGGACAATAGATTCTGTACGAATAAATACCCAAGAAAACAAAGCGGAGGGTTACTACATGGACTATCAAGTGTAAAACATTCCCACCAAAAATATTTGCACATAACGTGTGTTGTGAATTATGTGGTGATCGATGTTCATCAAACATCCGACTTCAATAATGCATATCTAACTACCTGGACCCACCTGCTTGAATTATCACAACTAAACTATTGAAATACTGTCACAAGAGTCATTTCGGAA
This sequence comes from Heteromurus nitidus, assembly GCA_034687055.1. Lineage (NCBI taxonomy): Eukaryota > Metazoa > Arthropoda > Collembola > Entomobryomorpha > Entomobryidae > Heteromurus > Heteromurus nitidus. The sequence continues at coordinate 23,466 of JAQFZW010001052.1, forward strand.
TGCATACCGGCTGGGTGGTAGCATCGTGAGTACCAAATTAGACAACTATATTGAGCTATTAATTGTAATAGGTTAATCATAGGATAAACTAATAATGTGACTACTAACCTAGACTCCTCCCGTTCGTTTAACAGTGATATAAGCTTCCACATATGGAACACGATAACTTCTCCTGGAGTCGCGTTTTAAGTTCTATTGAATACTATATGCTCGAATATCGTTCTTGATTTCTTTTCTTTTCGATCCTATTGTCTTACACATTATATTGATACATATCAATAATTCTCGACTAACTCATTCTTCAATATAAAGCAAAAAAATTGCTGAACCATTCGAAGTGTTTCACGGATGGAAAGCATGATCCAGTGCTTGTTTGTCAAGATACAAAAATCATCATGAAACTTTCGCCAATATTTGGATTATTTCTAACAGCTACAATGTGGAGATCTATCAACAGCGAAATAAGCTCCCAGAAGTTATTAACCGCAACGATAGATTTGATGAGAAATAGTTACATTTCTCATCAACATTGTACTTTGATCTTTTTATACAGTAAAGCAACGTTTCAGTCAGTTTCTCCATTTCTCACAAAATTGCTTACACATTTAGCTGAAGAATCAGCGGATACATCTATCCCTATACTTTATCATGACACAAGGTTCTCTGAAAACTTTACAACCCACTCAGTCTACCAAAAATGCAGTGCACTCAACTTTGTAACGACATTTGTGACCAACCCAAATTTTGATGGCTTCATTCAAGAATATCTTCAGATCATTCAGGAGCACGACACGCACAACGGACACATTCACAGAGACAAAGATTTGTTTTTATTTGTAACAGAGAATGTGGACATGTCAAAGAAACTCATGATGTCTGGACTGAAAACAACGTTGAAGCTCAAAGTTGCCATTCACGAACCCGAAAATGGAGAACAAATCAAAGTGCAAATAGTTTCGCCATATTTACCCACAATTTCGGGTGAAAGGGGCAGTGTTACAAGTGCAAATATGCATACTTCTGGACTGAATAGAAATGCAGTGTCATTGTCTCAAAATTTTCCTGATTTCACTTGGAACTTTCATGGATATCGCTTGAAAATGGCAATTTCAATCTTGTACAAACCAATCTACGAGGCAGAGGTTACTCCTTCCGGTGAAGTAATTCCCAAACGGGGCTTTTTTATGGACTTATCGGAAACGATTTACGCCAGGCTTAACTTCACAACAGCAAAGTTTCTCTGCCAAGGCCATGGCAAGCTTCCTCCTGGAGCTGTGACGGGTACTCAACTGGACAACGGCACATGGGTGGGATGTTTAGGAGACGTTATTTCAGAGCGAGCGGAAATATCTGTGGCTGCGGCGGATGAGAACCGTTTTCGGCATGTTGACTTCCTTCCCAGATTTGAGTACGTGTCAATTGTTTTCACAACAAGATTGCCTCGGAAGGAAATTTCTTGGAAAGCTGTCTACAAAGCATTTGCCCTTCACACTTGGGCATTGATGTTATCATTTATCTTATGTCTTTCGTTATTTATTTGGATTGGAAATAGGATAGGGATGAGGAATGATAATAACGCTCATTTAAGAAAACCCAAGAATATTGCCCAAAGTTTGTTTACTTTATTTCGAATTATGTTATCTCAGTCGGATGAAGTGAGTTTTAGACGGATAATAATTTCTTCCCAAATCATTCTGGTAGTATGGCTATTCTGCTCGTGGGTTCTGGGAACAGCATATTCTTCAAAACTGACAGCTTTACTAACAATACCCATTTCCGAAGACACTGCTCCTCGCACATTTTCTGATCTTGAGAAAAAATCTACTTTTAAATTAGGAAGTCCTCAGCTATTTCATTTCGGAATTGGAGGAGAAATATTTAAAAATTCATCTTCGAACGGGATGAGAAGTTTGTATTACAAAATGAATGTTGATGAGGATGGTGTTGCGTGTCTGAAAAAAGTGCTCACGCAGAACTACGCTTGCATTTCCTTCAATTTCTTACTTGACTTTGATCAAGCCGTGGAATTTACAGATAATAATAGGGGAACTAGTCCGTTTCAGTGGTCAACAGAGTCTCTCAATTTCATTCCTTTAACGCAGATTACAAAGAAACGGGCAATTTTTCGCCAGAGTTTTGGCTACTTTTTGGAAAATTTGTATGAGATGGGGATCACGAAGAAATGGATAGATTTGGATAAATCCAGACTCAGGTTAGACAGAGTTATGAAGAAGAGGGAACTACTCATGAGTTCTAACGAAAGTACTAATTTAAGTGATGCTTTTAATAGTCCACAGCACTCGTTCAATGGGCCGAACACTTTAAAAGTTGCCAATTTTCAGGGTCCTTTTCGTATTCTGGTAATTGGCCAGGGGTTGAGTGTGATTGGATTTCTCTTTGAATATAGGTTACGGATATGCAATGTCAATGAAAATCTACTCGGTATATTTTTTAAATGTTAAATTATGCCAATTAAAGTTTACACATTTATTTCAATTGAACAGTCTCGATTTTATTAATTTCTGATAGTATTCAATTCACGATCCTTTATTAAATAAAAAAAAACTTTCGAAAGCAACACACAAGAACCACATCATCCTTCTTCAATCGAATCATGATGGCCAATTTTTAGCCCAGTAAGGAGGATTGAGACGACGAGCATCCCAAGGAACTGTTGGATCTTTCATCGACCAAAACTGAAAACATCAAAAATTGGCGAGTGCAATAATTATGTTAGGATGACTGGCCCAACCTGGAGATACCTTGAATTGTTAATAGGCATATGAATATTTTACATGGAGAAAGAAACACATGTGGTTTGGACGGTACATGCTTTGCATTAGATACACAACGCGAACTTGGTGAAGGTTAGATCGACCAGCACTGCTGTAAGCATGAAGTTCCATTGGTGTTTCCAGTTGGAATCGTCCTCCTGCTGTTACATCGAGGGGTTTAATCTAAATGCCCATAATTAATAATTAAGTCTTTTAATACCCCGTGAAATTATAGTATCAATTTACATAATATGCAACACAATATTACATAATGTATTGTCGATACCGGAATCTCCACAAGAAGAGACACGGTAGGAGGTTGTGGAACATGATACCGTGGAGAAGGCAGTAGTCCTGCTGATTATTTGGGTTTTAAAGAGATTAATGTCACAGTAAATCAGCAAATTAGTTTAAAATCAGAACTTTTATCATCGCAGTCACAGTCTGGCCCACTCGCGCATATTCACTTGTGTTATATTTTTTTGTAAATAATAGATCGTAATTGAGTTCGAATTCTTACCAAGTTTGGAGAACAAAGAGAACGACGAAGTCTCTGAAACACTTTTCAGAAGAAAAAACAATACAACTATGCTTCTCATCACTGCTCAAAGTATTCTTAGATTCATTGCGGAGAATGCTGGAGACGAGAAGGAAATCGGAGAAACAACTACTAAAAACTGAATCATAGCGATCCATTTATTTTGCCCAACCACTTACTCAACAAAAGTTCAGAAAGAAACGATGTCCCTTTGTGTCTGCCTAATTACCAGGTAAAGCATACGAGGAGTTTTTCATCTCCCTCTCTTATGCATCATTGATCACTAGTAATCCTACTTCTCGGGTCGGTCTTTTAGTCCAGAAACAAAAGGTGTGTACTTCTCACAAAAAGGGACATTCATTTCAATGCCGACGGACGAGTGAGTGTACGGCCTCTTTCACAAATCTTTATAAATCAACGTGTCTTCCAGACTAGACTTCCCTTATGTATCCGTTAATCCTAAACTGAAGAAGTTGAAATACGAAAGATCCGCATATGAAGATACATAATGCAATATGTAAAGATGAAACAAAATTTACAAGATTTTTTAAGGCGATTGATAGGTCATACAATAAAGTATCATATATCAACAGGTGCAACGAAACAGTCCCTTTACTTTACAAAATTTGAGATTCTTCCTAATCAAGCTCAAGATAAATTGACATTCTTCGTTGCGATATTGCTTTGTAGGCACAAAGGAAACACTTTAGGTATCTGATATAGGTACTTGTTATAAATGTTTGCAAGGTAGATACAAGGTACACATATATGCCAACCACCACCACCCCCAAAACATAGGGATTGCATTATTATTTGTTTACTGCATTGTTGCAAGTTACAACAATGCAAGGTGCATGCACAATGATATCCAATACATTTTTGTACAATTACCTTTCTGCTTCATTAGTCTTTCTCGTCTTTCATTTCTTCACTTTGTCAATTGAACCTTTCATCACTGCACAGTGCACAGGTATACGCAACACACAAGATAATGGATGAGGACCTTCAAATTCATTTTCATTCTTTGGGGCTCGGCTCGGCTCACCTCAATATATACATATTATATGCATATACATATACCGGCATGCTTTTGACAGTAAATGAGGATAATTTATTATTTCCCAAATAAATAACAACCTAATGGTTCCTTCTAACGAATTCCTAAATTTCATCAGCACAACTAGTAAATTGAGTTTAGTGAAGACTTGAAGACAGTCAACAGCGAAGGGACTGAGGAAGGGGTCCACCAAATCCCCGATGTCGTGTGGAGCTTGCTGGAGAGAACTGCAGTGGTCCCAGTGCACCGTTCCCGTCTTTGTTCCTTCTCCAGAAACATTGAGAATCTCAGTTTGACCATGTTGTTTACATGCGTCACAAAGCTCAGCGAACTTCGAATAGCGAGTTTCCCTATCTGAAACCTGGAAAATCTAAACAAGTTGAGTTTAGTTTAAGAAATTTTTTTATCATTGTCCAGCAATAGATTGGGTGATTCAATTAAAATCGTGGTTTAAGGTACGAAAATGTTAAATGATAAGTGCAGTGCTAGTGCATACAAGAACCAATGAATTTTGAGAGATTTCGCCCATTCTAGCATCCACATTTTAAGAAATAAGTGGAATTGGAAAAATGTTTTTGGTTTATCGTTTATCAGTCATCAGCGGAAGTTGAACATTGAATTTTAACAGTTTTCTTTGGGAAATTGAGGGAAACGAATGCTCATGGTCACTCATAGCTAACTGTAAGGTGCACGGGATTGAAAACTGGAGAGGAAGAGGATTTCTGGATAAAATTAGTTTTACTTACTTGGCTCAAAAAAGGTGAGGTCTGAAGTCATATGTTTGGATATTATGGAGTGTTTGTTGTGTTGTGTTATGAATGTTTGGTGGCTGGAACTCTAATAACTGCAACTATATTATTAAATAGCACTGTTGACTGTAGGGTTAGCATTTGTGAGTATAATTTAATAATTTCAAATTTGAGTAAAATAAATTGCTAATTGTTGTATGTCAAATTTCATTATTTAGGTCGTAAAAGTGGAGTTGCAAGAGTATATAATGAGTTCATTGAGGGACCTGACCGACTCCAGGTCATCAGGAGCTCCTTCCCCTCGAGGTGGTGGACAAGGCCAAGGTCAGCATAATGGAACATCAAATTTGTCCACAGGGAGCGGTGTTAGTGTTTCCTCCCCTGCAATCAATAATGCGATGGACGTACGTGGGGGTGGAGATAACCCGACCCTGACAAGTGCTCCGTCAATATCCATTCCCCAAGCGGTAGTTGATCATTATGACGAAAAGTAAGGTCGAAAATATTTACTCTGTAACTCTTGAATCAGTGATGAAGGTCCTGCATATATCTAATGAGTGTTTTTATCTTCGTTTTTTTTTTAAATTTCAGCAAACGGTACTGTTGGGTTTGTTTTGCAACTGACGAGGACGATGAAACAGCTAAATGGGTAAAACCATGTCGCTGTCGTGGAACGACCAAATGGGTTCATCAAGCGTGTATAAAACGATGGATAGACGAAAAACAAAAGGGAAATACAGCGGCGAAAGTTGCATGTCCACAGTGCAATACAGAATATTATATTCTGTACCCCAGACAGGGCCTACTTGTGATAATTATGGACTCTGTGGATGCTTTAATTTCAAGAGTTTGTCCATTTGTAGCGGCTGGTATCGTAGTTGGTTCCATATACTGGACGGCTGTTACATACGGTAAGGGCGTGGACACATATTCAAAGACTTCATAGATATTTTAAGTTTAAGTTCAAAGTTTTGGGTGCATCAAGTTCAAACAATTTACTTGTTTTTTGCAGGAGCCATTTCTACCATGCAAATATTGGGACATAAAGAAGGCTTAAGTGTAATGGAACAAGCGGATCCTTTAGTGCTTCTAGTGGGTTTGCCGACGATACCTGTCATGTTAATACTTGGGAAGATGATCAGATGGGAAGATCAAGTTCTTCGATTTATCCGGAAACATTCTGGAAAGATCCCACTATTTCGTCATATTCTTCCATCCACGAGGTTTGTTCGAAAATTCAATGGTACAGACGAATTGCATGTCAAAACTTTAGGAATTTATATTATGGGTTATTACATTCCATTTGTAGCTCACCATCAATGGTAGAGCGGGTCAGCCAAGATCTCCCACCTCTCTCTGATCCTGTATCAGCAACTAGAATTCTTTGTGGTGCTTTGTTGCTTCCTACTGTCGCGACTGTACTTGGCAAATGCCTTTTTGAAAATGTCCGGTCAAATTTCAGAAGAGCGTTTCTGGTAAGTGGAAATTCTTTAAAAATGTGTAAGCATTTCTAATTTTTGTCAAGAAAAATATCAATGTTATCATTTTAATGTTCCGTTAGGGAGGCGTTGTATTTATAACAATTAAAGGCGTCCTGAGGATTTATCACAAACAGCAGCAACATATTCGACAGATGGAGAGGAAAATTCTGGATTTTAGTGATCACCCTCCACCACCACCACAACCTGAAACACCCCGTGCCAGTCGTCCTAGTAGTTCTTCAAGTGCTGGCAGGCGTTAAAATAGAGGTAGATTAGCATACTAGTGTATTTGCTGGTATCCAGGCTCATCCGTGGTTTTTAAGAGTTTTCGAGCCAATGTTGGGATTGCTCACGTAGTATGTGTCCGTTTGAAACTATTTGACTGATACCATGACTCGACTAGCGATTTGAAGTGTCAGTGCGTGTTGTGAGTGAAGTCGAAGTGTGTGAATGAAACTATATTAATGCCGTGTGAGATACCGAATATTAAAATAACACCACCACTCTAATTGAACTTATGAAGAAATGCAATTATGATCAGATCGGATTGATTTCATATGGAGATATGTATTAGCGAAAGGGATACATCTAACCTTAGTAATATAACGATTGTTGTGCTATAAATTCTGGTTACGACTTTCTTGGCAAGTCACTTACAGCCGTTTTGCATAAAATTTATCATGATGCCCTAGCAAAATATAAAATTAGCAATTGTTGCTCTGCTACACAAAGGGGATTCTTTTATGTTCCCCCTCATCCTACAGATACACGTGTACTTGTTGTAAAATTAGAGTCCTCGTTGAAAATGAAAGTCCATCGGACATTCTGTATAAGCGCAACAAACGACATGATGTTGGCCACGGTAAAATATCTTCTTGACGTATTTATGTAAAAATGCTTTTAAATTTGTTATTGTCAGGATTTTTATTTTACTGAACATAGGTATAGAAAGGAATTAATTTATACTATTATATTCAAACGCAGTATAGAGCATAATTATTTTTAGTTCGATAAGTAAGTAGATAGATACGCGCTAAAAGAAAAAAATACAAATGGTGAATAAACCTCCCCGAGTTCATGTGCATGAACAATGTGAAGATTCGAGTATAACAATTTACATACATAATACACATAAGCAACACATGAGTACCCACTTCTATAAAATGAAATCTACAAAATGCCAATTGCAAACATTAGCTAACATTAAATTTAATATTTTTTTCGAAGCCTTAAACTCCCAAAATTACACTACAAATAGTGTGTCTAAAAAGAAGTTTGTGAAGACATGATCTGGGTCGTATTTATCTAAAGTGGTTGCTGCCCATCTCCAGTCATCTCCGTAGCACTTGGGAATGATTTCATTTAACATCTTTTGATTGGTAAAAGGACCATCATCAGTGTACGCCCATGACTTTGACCACTCAGGTCGAGCGAGTCCTATTTCTCCATTGAAAGTTCCATAGTAGAACGCTTCAAATCTTTTCATAAATTGATTTCCCAAATTGTTTTCCTGTTTAGTAAAAGTATTCATCCATAATGCCACGTTGAAATCTGGATGATTCTCTGGTGGACTCAGGGGACTTATTGCCGGATTTCCAGCTCCTTTTATTAAAGTCTCATTCCCGTAGTCCAGTCCAGTTACCCGAAATTTAATATAATAGTCTATGGGATACTCTGACTTCTGTGCATATTCTTCGTTCAGGGTTTTAAAGTAGGCTACTACTTTGCTCAGCACTGTTTGAATCTTGTCTCTCTTGGTTAGAACGACAGCACCTCCGTAAACAATAGGCTGACTGGAGCCATTTGAATACAGTAGAATATTCTTGGAAGGACCCCAAACATCGGATGAGTTAGTGTTATTCAATCCTTTCACAACATTGCTGTACGCTATCTCCCCAAGCTCAGGGACAGTTTTAGAGGGCACGTTGACATTCGTAGGGAACTGATAGTTGTACGGTCCATTTACTTCAACACAAGATGGTGGCCTTTCAGGTTCAATGCTCCAAACCTTCAACCAAGGATTCTTGGTAAACTGATACCATTGAACGTCTGCGCGACCAGTTTCATCTAGAAAGGATGCGAATGTCCTTGTTGCATTTGGGTTCTTTTCAGGGTCTGCGAAAAGTTCATCCGCAGGAATGTCCACGATGCTCTTACATCTCAAATTGTAGTTTTCCCCTACAATTAATGTAACGCGTGTCAACAGAGTTCTCCCGATGTGCGCCAAAAATGCTCTTGAGTCTGGGTCCGATCTTGAAAAAGATTTGAGAACGAATGTTTCATTGGAAGGCTCCCACACAACTGCTTCAAACGATGCAATTAAGTTACTCAAGGATCCGAAACTGAATCCAGGTTTAAGAGCTTCTCCTTTTGCTGGTATAGCAGCGCCGTGTGCACCAACAGCTAGGACTCCTCCGACTGAAGCGTCCCCAATTATAATGCTGTGCATGATGCCCACATTATTCTGCTCACAAAATCCGAGAAAGTCCTGCCACGCTGTTCCTGTTTCAACGGTCACTGCTTTGAGGGGCTCATCTATCACAGTTTGATCGGCAGGAATGGTGGTCATTTCCAACTTTGTGAGATGCTTCCTAAGATCAACGAGTACTACCTTGGAAGGATCAGTGTCCTGTGTCACAGTGAGGGGAGCGTATGTGTGTTTGTATCCACGAGCTCGCACTTTCCTCCCATTATCTTTAGCCCAGTTTACAATAGAAACGACTTCGAGACTTGTTTTAGGATATGCCACGAGGAGGAGGTCCGGTACTTCGATTCCTTGACCCCATGTTTTGTATGGCTCAAATGCAAAGTCGATTCCATCGATTTGAGTTACTGTAGTCACTCTGACAGTGATAGGAGTTGATTGGTTCGATTGTTCTATAAAATAATTTATATATAATATCGTAACTTTCTCTGATTAAAACACGATCGTTATAAGTATTAAGTATGCATGGCTAAAATGTAGACGATATATTTAATGTACCTGAGGCAGGAGTGTACTCCAAACTTTGAACTGGGGCATTTTGATACAACAAAAGACAGAACACTGTGAAAGCGAATTTGGCCATCGTTATATTCGTTATCCGGACAAAACTAACAACTAGCTTTCGGTATCCACTGGAAAAATCTAAACTGTATGAATGAGCAACTCAGTTTAACAACTCTTACTCTCAACTGAACGTCAAAGACTGAGGTGGACCATTCACTTTCTGCTCTCGACATTCCTCAAGGTTGTCCTTTCAGAAGAAGACTGGTTAAATTCTCTAGGACGTCGACACAACAATGAAGTTCAAAGCTCACCGATGTATTGTATAAGGTTAGCCCATTCTCAGGTTTCGTTATACTAACAGAGAAGCCATCAACCTCATGCATATACCACGAGATAAATATTCTCGAAGATGCTATGAAAAATTGTGAATGGTAGTTGTATGGTTATGTCATGTAATAAAATCCACTTTGATGTGTAAAAATACTTATACTTGCTATATGTGACAAATACATTGTCAGACACAGACTATGTGCACTAGTAAGCATTCGAAGCAAGTAAAACGAGCGGAATCTAGAATTTATGGCACGAGTTTCTCAGGACAAAGATCATCGTAGCATTTTATAAGAATATTTTGGTTTCTTGGAGAAGAGTCAGCAGAGTACATTTCTTTTCGTGACTTATGAGTATAATTCTGAATACGCCATGATTAGCTTGTTAGGTGACTGTAAAGGTACTAGTACTCGTTTAATATAATATATATCCAGACACACACATGTGTACGACATAAATTTCTCTGGTATATCGCTTAGGGTATATAATTTTTTAGGAAACTTTCCACTGCTTTCATTTTGTGATGTTTGCCAATAAATAAACATCCAGGGATCATGCAGAATCAAAGTAGTAGTATATAAACATCTTCCATCATGCATGGTGAATTCATTTTATTATTTTATTGGTACATATATTTCAGCTCTCCATAACATCAGTATAGCATGAAATAACAAGACAAAGTCCAATTTTATAAATAGAAATAGTTTAAAAATATTAATGGTCTATAGCAGGTGAGTATGGTGAGTATATGGTGTGTTATGCAGTGTAGCGCATAACAAAATAATAAATCAGATTGATGTCTACTTGCGTTTGTGTAATAGCACCAAAGACAGCCAGTATTCCTAATAATAATTCGAAAGAGCACCTTGGTCGGAAATAATTATTGCTACAACATATTTTTCTTATCGAATTCGTCTCGCTCATTGTTTGGAATCTACATGATTCTCCGTATGCGTGCAAATAATATTATAGAAGCAAAAACTGTAATATACTTTTATAAAAATACATGTTGTATATGAAAACCTTCACACAGTATGTTTTATGAATATGTCTACTGATTATAATTACCATAAGTAAGAGATTATACATAAGTATCAAATTGACTAGACATTCAGTATCAAATTGACTGGACTTTTGGTATTGACTAGAATTGTGAAGTGCATTTACAATGTACTGACTGGCTTTGAAATGTACACATATCAATATCACATTGACTAGACTTTTTCAATTATGTTCATTTGACTAGCCTTT
>JAQFZW010001053.1:0-34626 GCA_034687055.1 Heteromurus nitidus
CTACCCAAAATATTGTATAGGACAATATGTCTATTTATTGAAATTGTGTTTTTTTAAAAAATTTATCTTGTTTTTTTGTACATGAGCCTGGTTGGCAGTTGGAATGTTCCAAACCTTACTGCCGCATTACATTGAAAAATATATTTGCTGGTGCACACATTACTTTTCCACGCTCACATAGCGGCACCGTTAGCGTCGGAGTCTAGACGGGTATACTATTTCAAGTTCATCAACCTTCTCACGTAACCTTCAAATTATGGGAACACCTTTCATCCAACGAGCTTGTATGCCTTTTCCGAAGCGGCTTTGGTCTTCCTGGACTTTCTTGGAAAAATGCTTGGTCTGGTGCTGGTCAGTGATTCAAATTAGAATACCACTTTTTCAGTAACAGGATTCGTATTTGAGTAGCACTCGGTAGAGGATGTTTGTGAATTTATCTCACATCCGCAACAAAAATACTTGGGATGTTAGAATATTTTTTCATTTGAGATTTAGGCACATTTTGTACTCAAACGCCTCCTGAAAACTTCACTCCTGAAACGAAATTCAAGGGCTTCACCTACGTGAAGTTGGGTTTTCTGGAGAAAAGCAGTTATTTTAAGTGACAGCACAAGCGAAATCGAAATTAGAGGAGAAATTTGCTACATGAGTTCGGCTCCTCTACGGTAGCTTGGATTCATACATCCTTCCTCCAGACTTCAACCTCAACCAACTCTAACCCTAACATTTTTTAGGTGAGTGAGTATGCATAGATTGTAAAAGTGTGAGTGGGAGGTTTTTTTTGTAGTAGTGTTCTGTAACAATATGTCAAGATCCGGCCCGCACTTCCTTTACGCTAAATGAGCCATTCTTCAAGGACCTGTCACTAGTCAGTCAGACCTTATCCTGTTGGAACCACACCAGCTTACACTTACAGAACATAATGGGCGGCATGCACCTAGATTTTCAATGAAGGATATTATATAAGCGCCTCTCTGAATATACATGTGTACTTTTGAGATAAGATTTTTTTTCATAGGTTTAACTTGTCTACCACTCTTCCGCACGCACATCTCTCTTCAAGAATACTTCCTTTCAAAAGAAATATTATGCTTCCATGCACACTTTCATTAACCATTCCACCACAGCTGTAAGAGTTTGTTATCTTTCTTGTACGCACAAAAAATATATTCCCTTCCTTGTTCCTTGAGCGATGCGGTGCATTTTCTTCCCCTTTATCTATAAGTAATGCAGTTCTCTCTGCTCTAACTGTCGTTTTTTTAGGTTTTGTGTATGGATACGCGAGAATGGATGATGAACGCAAATGATGTTAAAGTATGCAGTGCTCCGTGTCCCTTTCTAATGATGTTTTAAACAAGCAATGAGAGATAGGGGAATTGCTCATACTCTTCGCTCAAAAGTTTACATTTTTCTTCCCCTCAGAGAAGAAGGCTTTTTCAATTGAGGCTCTTGGGAAGAAAACGAAGACGAAGGAAAAAAATCGTGAAAGAATCTTTCTCTCTCTGGAAGTTTTCTACTCATTTATTCATGGTTCAAAGCTCCTCACAAAGACGTTCCACACTGCACTTTTCCTCATTACATTCCTCGCTCCTTTGTGTGAGTAATTGCGTGAGTACAAGTTCAGGATCCGGAGGACGGAATGGGAGAATTTTTTATGAATGAGAAGGAGTAGGAAGAAGAGTGACTAAAATTTCTGCCCAGTAATAACAAGAATATATGTGCCTCCAACTATGCAGCGCAATACGTTATGCATAAATCAAAAGCGTTATGAAGAACAATGAAAGAGTTGAGGCGGAAGAATGAGTGAATTAGAGGAAATGAAGGTGGTGTTATATAAGTTATGAGGTGGTTTGCTTGTAGAAGGAAAGCCAATGTAGAAATCACGATTCTCCTTTTGAATTCAAGCGCATACATTCCCATTTTCCTTTGCATTTGCTCGCTTTCAAGAGAGAGAACCATCATCATCGCTTTTCCAATTTCCTTGCTTCGAAAAGGACTGTGCATTTTGTATAACTAAAGAGATGCTCGTCGTCCCATAATTAAAGCCTGTTACTTGAGCTGATTCATATATATGGAGCCTTCAATGTGCATAATTAGTCGTAGTCAAGTACCTGTACGCAGGTAGCTGACTAATTTGATGATGAGTGAGTGCAGTTGCCTGAATAATGAATGAATGTCAATGTTAGGAAAGTATTCACCGTATTTTCTGCAAGGTATATGTATCTTGTACTTCGTAAATAAATCTGGAGAAGTTTCTATGCAGTTAATTTCCTGGACAAATATTTAATGAAGTCCATCGAGTAGAAGCTATATAATTACTTGCTCATTAACATTTCACCAATTCACTTGCTGCCATATTAGTCGACAAATGTTGAATTATCATATGCATTCTAACTTAATTAAGGTGTAATAAATATCACACCACAGAATTTCATCTATTTTAAGGCGAATTTTCCACGAGATAGCTCGCAGCAGTTACAGTAGCAGCAAAAATGCAAACGTTGCAATTGCAAATTTGCCACAATTTAAACATTTTTTAAAATTAGTTCTAAAATTCAATTCTGAAAATAGGTATATGCTCAAGTGCCACTTGAAATAAAGCAGAGTGGATATGTGGATGTATTTTGGTTGCATAGATTGGATTTCGCGGAAACCCCTTCGTGCAAAAATATAGAGCCCATGAAGCCTAATATTTACATTTATGTAAGTTTACATTAAAAACGGAAAATGCATGTCAAATACTTCGAGGCGTTTTTTGTTGCAGAGCTAACGGAACACACAAGAAAAATATCTATTGTCAGAACGCTTGTATGTAGCTGTTGAAAAGCTTGCTAAAGTCAAACACAATCACATGTGTGCACCATGACTGAAAGTGTAATACAATGGGTTTAGGGGTTTTGCTCATTTGAGAAAAGTGGCGTTGTAAAACGTTCTATTTTTTTCCTTCTAACCCTTGTTACTTGCATGACTAGATCTTATTTAGATAGGACAACCTACAACGGGATTTTCTCTCTCTCTCATTCCCTTAAACACGCAGACGTGCACCAGACGGTATCGTATCCACCACACACACACACGACTCTAATTTAGGACCTTTCAAGTTGAATTGAAACCTCGAGATTTTCCCCATTTTCCCCCGGAATTCTTAACTGCTGAGAGGAAGTCGAAAGAACATTTCGGCAAAATAAATTATTTCCGTTTTCCCCATCAACAGGGGAGAGACCTCACGAGCTTTACTACTTAAAAAAGCTTATACACATGTTTCACGTTCCCGAGTACCAGTTTGCAGAGACAACACATGAATCTTTTTTTCATTTTCACCATTTCTATTTCAAGTCCTTAAAAACTCCGTCCGTCGTAGCACAAAATACAATCCTTCTGTCGGCAGTTTACATACGGGAATATATTTTACGGAAATCGCTTCCCCCCTCATTTTGCATTTGCGTCGGCGAGAGCAGAGGTAAACATCTTATTTATTTGCAAAAATGATAATATATATACCGAAACTAAACCGCTTTCTTGTTTGATGTGTATATTTTTGCACTTATTCCGTAAACCTAGGGGTTTCCTTGTCAGAGGACTACCTACTTTAAGCATATACACGGGCTCCATTTCTGAGAATACATATCCATCCAACAAAACAAAGAGAATCGTTTTTGCAAGATAAAACAAAGTTTCTCCACTTTCTCCGAATGTGACGCTTTTGATGTGGTAAAACACTAACGTATTCCACAAAATAGATAACTCTCCTACAAAAGCGAGAGGCTCCTCATGTGTGTCTACATTCTGCACATGGTTTGAGGTGTTTCTTTCTGTTGTACAAACGGGTTTTTGGATTGTACCTCTAGCTCCTTTCTACCCAATGACGGCTCATGTTATGTAATATATGATATGGTTTTCATCGTACATCTTCAAAACTTCCTCTGATCTTCCCATTTTCATTTTCTCTTTGAGCACTTCTTTTTCCGGCCTAGATTCGCGTTTGAAAGCACCTGTCGTTGAAATGGTTGTTAATTGACGTTTTGAAACAAACCTACTTTATAAATTTAACTACCCGGGAGGAAATTTACATCACACTGCTATTGATGAAATGAAATCAGCTCCTAATGTCCTCCCTGGAAGAAAATTTAATTTACTTTCGCGAGAACCCACTTACCTTTTCACATGATTTAGTGGAGTGAAGAGAAGCATACCTGTAAAACCCTTTAGTCTAGCGAAAGGTGTACACAACTACTTTAAATTGCTTCTTGCACTGGGTGTGGTGAATTAATCCGAGAGTTGCCTAAATTACAGGAGAAAGTTAAATGTTCCCTTGTGTTTACCTTTTCGGAAAGTTTCATTCTCTCTGCTCGGAAGTTTTCACATACAAGACACAACATGACGCAGTTACTCTGCTTGCATACATACGCACTAAGTCACATATTCCAAATGCTTTCACTTACTTCAGACCTTACGCTTGAGACCGTAGGCTCCAAGCGGAAAAGTAAATAAACAAAATACAAGGCGCACAACAATGAGTCTCTTCCTAAAATTGCAATCTTGAAAGTTTATAGCTAACATGGAGGTTTTGCATGATGCGATGTTACTACTACTATAAATTCCTTTACCTACAAGTTACAAGTGTAATCATCACAAAGCCTTAAAAAGGAACAGACCGAGTTCTCAACGGACAACCACAATGGAGCTCATGCTACCTTTCATTGAGGAAGTAAATTGAAGTGAAAAAAAAAACTCTGCAAAAGTAAATAATCTTAAGAAAGGAAAACTTTACTCATGCTTGACACGAATTAGTTACAGTCATTGTGCCTGTTGACTTTCCAGACAGGGGCTTTCCCCACTTAAAACTTTGCTCACATGTCGATCTAGTCTACACGCTGCATTTCAACTACGTACCCTCAAAAAATTGAGCAGTCACACGCTGTAATCAGATAATGCAGTCTTTTTGATATATGACTTTCACTAATTCCATGTCATATAGTGCTTCTTGTTACTGTTACTTGCACACGCTGGCTCTCTCACTCTCTTTGTACATTGATGAGTACATCAATAATTGTTTGAAAGTTAAGCTTTCTTTGAATTGAAAAAAGTTTCCAATGCCAGGGAATGTAATTACAGTGCAGAACTGTGTTTTCATAGAATGCACCAGCTCTCGCTCTCTCTGTGCCAGCATTTCAGAGTTTCAGACAAGTTTCAGTTCGACTTCTGAACAATAATTCTTTTGTTTCAATGAAAAAAGGGGGGAGAGAAAAAAGTTTTGAGCTCAAAAAAGGTCTGTCCCAGTCACTCACACACGCAATTGGGCAATGAGGTCTCCTCCTCTGGCTCCAGGGAAATTGATGCTTTTGTGCCATCCCCATCAAAAGCTTGTTTCATGTCGATATTCCTAAATTTCGTAAATACCATTATTACCACACCACCATACTGCAGTGGGAGAGGATGGTGATGAGCGTGCCTGTACCGACTAACTGTTTTTTTACAGTTCACTTCTCTTCAAGCTGAAGCCAACTAGTCTGTTGGTAAGCTGGTATTAAAGTTTTTACTTCATTGAAGTATGCACGTCCTGTGCAAAAAAAAGAATTATAATTTTACCCATGAGAAAACTGAGCTGGAAAATTGTAGAGAGAGGAATGTATGCACGGGTGAAAGTGGACCAACTGTTTTGAATTTTTGCTTTGATGGCTAGTTTTTGCTTCTGCTGTTCCAACAAGTACGTGCTAAGCATAACATCACTCAAGCCGAGTGTAAAAATACAGGCAGCATACCACACCACACACACACATATGCATCGTCAGTGGGATACTTAAGGAGTGCCATTTCCAGTCAGCAAAAATGTAGCGTGGCACATGCTTCCTATCACACATGTGGACTTTTTTCACATGTATTCAAGCGTATCACACCATATCATATAGGCCATGCCAAAATGGCTTGAATTGAAATCGCCACCCCATTTTTTCAAGATTTCAATGAAATCACTGCCCAATTTTTCTTTAGGTCTAGAGTCTAGAAGAAAAGGGAGTATTTACCAAATCATATTCAGAGAGTGACCAAGTAAGACACTTTTTTACGACAAGTTTACGACTTTTCTAGGTCATAGTAGAGTCATATGAGAAACAGTTAGACATTCTGTAAGTGCACATAGTGCGGTAATAAGTTTTATCTGAGTACGTATGTATAAAATGAAAATGAGATGATTGTCGTCATCATCATTATGCCTCTTCTCTCTTTTGTTATGGTTGTAATATTTGTGTGCATTACCCAAGCTTTAAAAAAATCCTTTTTGCTAGATCTACTTTACGAGCTTAAATAAGTCAACTGCCAAGAAAATTGTTGAGTGCATACACACACAGAAAAGGAATGCCATGTCTCTGGAGAAAAATATTTACACAAATATATACCTTTTTAGATTGCCCTCTGCCTGGTCTAGAAATTTTTCGGAACGCTAAGACACTGGAACAATGGAGATGACATGATTTTGTAGGGGATAAAAATATTTTTGTGACTTGGTCCCTCTCTCTCTCTCTCCCTAGTCGTTAATTCTGGGTCATGAAAATGCAATGCCATTAGCTAGCGACTTGGAAAGATATATGTATATATTTTTATAAGGGTAGCCCACTGCAATAAATATGTGTTTGTGTTGTGCAGTTATGATTCGGAACACAAATAAATGAGACGCAAAGAAATCTTGTTCAAAAATGGTTCCAACATTGTCTACAAACAAGCTCACTTCTGTCTCCTCTTTTGTGTTCGGAAGGAAGCGAGAGAGAATTTTATATGATATGTGGAGATTTTCGAAAGTAGAACAAATCGTGAAAAAAAGTCGGTGTGTGTGTGTAAGTGTACTGCGATCATGTCACGGCAATGCAGCAGGAGGAGCCGAGCACAATTGCAAGAAGTGAAAGCGTAACATTTTTCATATTTTCTCGTTTGCTTATTTATAGAAACCATTATAGAAGACATCAATACATTTTTGAACGTATATACGGACATACTTTCACTATGAGAATCTGAAGAGTCTACATAAAAATATGTATTATGTGTGTGAGTTGTAGGCATTCTCTCTTGCGTTCACTTCCTTTACGAAAAAAAATTATGAGAATGGCCTTTGGTGACATTGAATTGAATTTTGGATTGCTTCTGGGACTGCGGAAGAAGTACGTGTAGCATTAGTAATGGTAATGTTGGCGGCTTCCTTTTTTGGTTGTTGGTTATTCTTGTTCGATATTTTTTTCCTTTAAAAAACTCAGATACATATCTGGGGATAAGTAACACTACTCTTCTCGTAATATCTAATACTTTAGAGAAAGTTTCCGTTTTGTACAAGTTGTGAAGGAAAGAAAGCATTCTCTTGGTGAGTATCAAACATACGACAAAGTGTGTGCAATATCTACTAGAATGGAGCGAACAAGTAGCAAAAACGCGAAGATCCATAGGAAATGCAATTCAGAAAGGAATTTTTTGTTGGGAGGAGAAAGCAAGAATTTCCCCCCGAATAACTATAAATTTGAAAATCCGAAGTCGAGGAAGCTCAACTTGTACATATATGTGTAGTGTGTCTTTTTTGTGAAATGTCATCATGTGTATGTATGAGAATTTCTTTTCTCTTTCCTTTTCCTCTTGCTCTCTTCGTCGTTTGGATCATTTGCTTGGAAATCACAGTGTGGAACTGTGTGAATCGTTCTGCGGGGACTAATACTCGCGCAGTTGCAGCTTGGAAACTATTGGTTCTTTACTTGATACCATTGTCAAGTCAAATGTTTCTCTCTCGAAAGATATTGAGCTTCTTTTCGTTCCATCTTCAACCATAATATATTTCGTTTGCACGTAATTCCATTGTAAATTGCAGATTCTCGTGTGCATAAGCGATGCTTTCCCTTCAATTTAATGCAAATTCATATTTTTTTTTATTATACCGTATCATTTGTCGGAGGAAAAACACATAAAAACCGTCGAATATTTGGCATTTGGCATACATAAAGGAGTGCTAGTGATATGCTATATATATTTTGCGCATTTTATTGCCAAATGAGACTTGATAGTGAAAAAACCAAATAATAAACCATTTGATATTGATGCCAAATCGAGATCCGCTTATCAAATTTTCTCCAGCGAAAATTGCGAACTGTCTAGACAATAATAAGAGTGCGGGCGGAATGTGCGGATTGTGATTTCATCATTGATTCATCATTTTGATCTGAATATATTATATTCTAAGGAACCAGGCGATATTTTAAGGGAGAGTGTCGTCGAGAGTGTGTCGTGTCTCGGTTATCGCATTGTTTTCCAAAGAAGAAAGACAACCAACTCCAGCAACATGTTTACTGCGTATATAGTTTAGTTTGCTTTATTAAGGACCGAGATCATAAATTTGTAAAACGTTCGTTGCACTCATCATCATCTCATTCTACCCATTTTAAGTGGGCCTTTACGTCATTCAAAGGCATTGCCTGTCCGGCTCCCGTTTTAACCGAGTGAATAATTAATAAACATAATACCTAACTTTGTGGTAAATGCAAGTTGTTAGTAAGTACACTGAGACAACAGTAACAGTTCACTCTTTACTTTCACTCAACGTAGGTACTAGGTACTCTGCACATCAGATCAGGGTTAATTACTCATGTAAGAGAGTGGCACAAACATTTAGCATTGCGACGTCATAATTTATTTTTCTAAGAGGTCGCCCGTACACGTTTTGAGACAGATGAAATGGAAAGTTGCTTGTAATAATGTAATCACAATGTATTGCCAGTGTGGAGTGGAGTATGTTGATGTTTTGTAGAGCAGTATGAGCAGAGCAGACATGTTTGCTGTGACAAGTTGATACATCGAACCTTCATCCATATCGGATACGCATATTATGTATTATGGATCTCATCGGAAAGTGGAGCAAAGTCTGGTCGGGCGACAGAAGTGGTAAAATGGAGAAGGTAGATTGAAAGATGATAAAAATATAAGGCCCCCTTGAAAATTGGATCTAGATGATCAAAATGATTATCAACTGATAGATATAATAGATGAACGTGGTGTAGCTCAAAGGTATGCGTGTCGTTTTTCTTCGTCTGGCTGCAGCTTTTCATCTTGTCTACTTGACGGTTGTCTATAGTCTCATCCGGATGAAGAAAAGGAGTAAAAGCTGCCTACAAGTATTTGTATATGCCTATACGTATAGTAGTATATTGTGTGTGTGGGCACAAAATGGATCCAAAAAATGTATACTGGTTGTTCTCCTTTCGGTTTTATGAAAGACACAATAGGAATAGCGGGGTAAAACTGGTGGAAGTGGAAGGTTTGGAAGAAAAGAAGGGGAGAAAGTCATACATTCATAATCACATATAATAGATCGAATAAGGTATCAACTCTCAAGTTTCCTTCCCTGCTTGATTTCAGCGTTTTCCTTGCTCTTTACACCATCGCAGTAACTACGACTTGTTAAAGGTTTAAGGATGTGTGCAAGAAGAGCACGCAATACACTGTCGCTCTGCTCTCACTCTGTCGTAAGCTCCATTTTTCCTCTGTGAAGCGATGAGAGCGTGTGAGTGTACCACCAACAATGGGAAGAGTGCAGTAGATGGCAATGGATCGAAGGAGGATCCTTTGATTCTCGAAAAGTTGATTACAATTTGATGGTTGTCAGGGCTCTTCCTCCCTTTATGCTCAATGTTCCATGTTCCGGGTAGTAATTTTTCAAAGAGTTTTCTCCTCTCTCTCTCGCTCAGCTTCGCTAGCTCCATACTTCCTTTCTCGTCCTTTGCCAAGCTATCCTCCTAGTTTCCTTTAAACTTCCTTGTGCTTTATGTCCCAAACCGAAGTATATAACAAAGTCACTCCTTTTGCATGGTTATTGTTGTGATTCACAGTGAATGAATCTATATTTTATGCTTGGTATTAGTTATCCGATTATACTTAAACAAAAAACTGGCTTGGGATTCTCAGATACAAGCTACGTCCTTGAAAAGGAGAAAACTTGATTTGAAAAGAACTTTCTCACACAACCGCCAAAATAGTATATTCTTGTTTAGAGAGTCAAATCAGGGACAAGAAGCTTCTTATACATTTCATAAAGGCAGAAAATGTCGTGATCGCACACACAAAAGAGCACGACTCATCTCATAAGAACTCAGGCAGTTTAAACCTGTGATTTGTTCCGTTAGCGGAAAAAATGTGGACTCCCTCCCACAGTTCCACTTTTTTCTGTACGAACTTCTCTAACATTTTCCCGAACAAGTCAACCACATGCACATAAAAAGCCAAGGCAAAAATACAATATCCGAATTCAGAAAGAATATGTATGCACATAGAATTATAACTTCGTATTCATATTGTTTGCCCTACTTAACGTTCACTCGTCCTCGTCACTCAGGCGTCGGAACAGTTCATACTGGAATATTCTCCGAAACGGTTAAATTCAAATATTATTCCCATATCAAATGTTCATTTAAGTTTTATGGCGTCATCTGTAAACTATACCCCTTCAATAATGAACATTACAATGGGAGAATGAAGTAGCATTGTGTATTATCTCCCTCTCTCTCTCTTGAAAAAAAAATGATCCAGAGGATAGAAAGTACTGAGACTGTTCGTAAAACCCGTAACCCTTTTTTGGATTCATGCCGGAAAACATGTATGATATATCGAAAAGAAAGTATCTCTTCTCTCAGTTTGGTTTTCCATTTATCCTCTCCTTTCCCTGGCTGCCATTACCGTTTAGTGCCTCGCTTTCACTTTCACTGAAGAGCGAAAGCTTTTGCACATAATTCAATTTTTATTTCTCAGATTTAGCAAAGAAAGTCATTAATTTTGCTCTTCTTTCTCTCCTTCTCCTTCTTTCTCATCCTTTTTTTCCTTCAAATTTATTCTGCTCAACTCTCTTTTCGACCCTAACCAAACACACAAAGATTCCTATTACACCTCCATCCAATACCTATTGCTTTTGGGCACTGTCAATAGAAGTGGTTGGCGAGAAAAAGGGAATGAGAGCAAGAGAGAAAGGGAGAGAGAGAGGGAAATTGATAAAAACTTGGAATCGATTCTAGTTAGTCAGAACTGACTTTCCAGTTCTCTCATTTATGCATGTATTTTTATACGTGATATCAATATCCGTGTGGAATGCACAAAGATATACGACCTAACTCACGCAAAAAAAGTCCGACCAAGTATATACATATACCGACGTGAGGAAAACAATTCGACAAAAAAAAACGCTCCAGTAGTTTGCATAATATTTCACTTCGTTCTTGATTATGAAGGAGAACTTTGTTGAGCAATTTTATTCTCTATGGAAGGTTTCCCAATGTCTCAAGTTTATCTAACGGATTTGATGCGCGCAATCACATCATTCATCCTATATCAATGTCAACTCTGGATTCTTGATTCTCCTTCTACTCGCGATTCTAAAGGAGTGATGTTAACCTGTTCTATAAATATTTGCTGTTCATTTCGAGAGAAAAAATATTTACGCCGCCGAAATTATATTACTTTGTATACAATAATTTCAATACTCCAGCAAATCGTCATCTAGCGGATATTGCGAAATTACATAACGGGCTACGTCATCATCACGAACTGAATCTTCATGAAATGAAAACAGTTAGGTTTAGGGTTTTAATGAAAAAAGTTTGCTCGGTTTATGTCTAGAGTGTGATGATTCTTCCAAGCCAGGGTTGAAAACCCGTTTTGTTTAATTCCTGGTTTATGATGAATCAATGAAGGCATCGTTTCAATGAGAGCCCGCATGGGGCTTTGTAACGTATATCATGTACCGTTGGTATTACTCCAGTCCCCATATTAATTTCGATACTCACATGAATGACATGCGTATATAAGTACCTAAGTACGGAGATCGTCGTTTGTCGTACTCTCTAAAAATATTGCAAAGTCTTCTTAGAATTATTTAGATATGAAGCGGAGCCGAATGTATAGAATTTAAACAGAAAATCCAGCACGCACAACTTTTTCCTAAGCACCTATATACCATAGTTAGCCGTTTGTTGAGCATCCTCCTCGCATTCCCATAATGAAATTAACGTTAATTAATGAAAAGCCGCCACAAACATGCATCCTTTTAAAACACGCCTTGAACACACGTGCTACATTAGCCAGGACTAGAAGCACCAACAAAACCCCACATCATCCCATGATCTTCTACTCTACCTCCATCCCGTTCTCGTAAAAACAACTCTCGGAGTATATATCTGCAGAGTACATGTAATAAAAAGCTGTACCCATGCTCTTCGTTCACACTACATTTTATACTCATTCCGTCCGCGGTTATCAATCTATCCGACCTTTTTTTATTGCTATAACTCACCGGAGGGTAGGCAAGACCAATACCGTCGTTGGTAATTTTGAGACAGGCATTTCCCTTTGTTAGACTCTTTGACGATGTAACAACTTTCCTTTCCTTTAAACTCCCTAAAACTCCGTACTGAACTCTAGCTCTCATCTGAACGGAAAACTTTCTTTTTTTGTGTGTGTACAAACTACAAACTCTCTAGCAAAATTCGATCCAAATCCGCATTCCTTTCCTCGGCATGATATGTAAACAAGGGGAGAAGGAGAAGAAACACGAGCAACGTGTGTTTGCATGCATGCATTTATGTTACGAACTTGTAGATAAAAATAAAAATCTAAACAGCTTTATTTCGATGTGATACCACTTTCAGATAAAAACCTGTTTTCCTTGATGCACTATTATCCGTACTCTTCAGCAAACCGCAGTCGAAGGAAAGACGAGAGAGAAAGTTTATTCAATGAAACAAGAAGTGAGGAGGCTGCATTAAACCGTTTCTTTAATTAAGAGAGAAAACCCCTAGCGATCTGTGAGTGGTGTTTCGTGGAGTGTTATGCACTGCACACCACCACGAACCACACTTCAACTTTCTCCCAAGTGCATACTATCCCTTTTCTTTATTTTCTCTTGTTCTCCTTGAATAGTGTAATCTGGACAGTGTGTCTTACTCTGCGACTCCACAAGAATTCATATCAAATCCGACTTTCCCTTTTGTTCTCTGTATATTTCTTCTTACATTTCGCATTTAGTTAGTTTACTCTACGTCGACGTTAGTCGAAAGTACACTCCTGTTTTGTTTTACCAACGGAAGATTTTCTACGGATTTTCTCTTGAATTTGATTGGGATGAAAGTGCACAGTTGATGGTGACTGAGTTGAGCACAGGGAAATTCTCATTATGCATACTATCCGCATGCATAACCGCAATACCACCCGATGAGCTTGGCTTCTTTTATTTGCTGTGGGGTTACATATTTGCATTTTCTAGAGAAATGTAAGGTAGTCGCCCTCCAAATCCCGCATATGTGAGAGAGCAGTGTTGTTTACGTGTGCTTGGGGAAAGTGACATGTCGCATCGAATAGAGAGGTTATTACACAAACGACACACACCAACCACGACCTACATCCGGTGAAAGAATAAAGTTGAGAGTCCTCATCTTCCTTCAAATTGTACATGCATGCATGCATGCATACATGTGCGTACCGATGGGTTGATTTGGTTTGCGGTGGCTGATGATGACATGCCATGCCATACGATAGGGCATGGCGTGGTGGCATCCCGTTCCACACCAGTGGTTTTCCAACATCCCTGTAACAAAAGTGTGTGGGAATACATGAGGAAAACACCAAGCAAGCTGACTTTTCCCCCTTATAACTTTATCCTCAGTTGATTTTGGATGGTTGGTTTTGCGGAGAAAACATGTGCATTTAGCTTTTAGCTTTAAAAAATTGTAGGAAGAATGCTTATAATTTTGGATTTTGGATAAAAGTATATAGGAAGAGTGTAGCACGCCTTCCTTGTTATTATTCTCTGCTTTGCCTTTTCTTGGTGACGACGAGAGGATAAGCATGTGGTTCAGAGAAAAAGAAAATGAGATATCAATTGAATCTCATCTCCAAGTTGGTAACCGTTTCCTAAGAATAGCGTCGGATATACTACGCGCGGCAGGAAAGAATGAGCAAAGTGGAGCAGAAAAAAGGAAACTTTTTTTCTTCACAGTAGTTAACTCGGTCTCTAAGAAAAGTAGGAGGATCTCACGTTATTGTAACAATTCCAAGAAGGAATATGGATTGTTAGTGCAATGAAGTGGGGAAAGCTCTTAATTGAATTCCCTACTGGTGAATATTAAATCAGAGAAAGTTGAAAAAGGCACGAGGAGAAGAAAGAAGAATATCATTTGCGAATGGAATGGAGTCAGGAATACATATATATTTCTGGTATATAAATAAGCTGTATGAACATACATTACAAATGAAGCAATTTTTTATTGCGTACGCCCATGATATAATGAGAACCTTAAAGAGAAAGCTGAGAATGAAGTGTATAACACATCCTCTCTCAGTCAGTTTATGTACTTCGGCCTAATATTCTCAAAAATACAGTAGTGGCCAAATCTAGTAAAAAAAAGTGTATGCATATGCGTAACACTTTCTTTCAGAGTACATCTTTATTTCCTCTATAATTTCCCAGCGTCTCTTCATTTCGTTGTCTACTTGCGTTTCATTTAATCCGCTAATGAAGTACCCTTTCACAAAAGAACCGCCTTCTTTGTAATATAAAAGTGTACCGGAGTTTGTATCCAGTTCTGGGTTGCGTGCCTTGTCATTAGTTTATATATGCAGTGCGAGAATGTACAAATGAAATGGTGTACTCCAGTCTCCAGGACTAACCATTTCACCTCTCTTTGAAATCCTAAATGAGATAGGATAAAGAAAGCTGTGTGTGTGTGTGCTGCGTAAGTCCCTCAGGTGATAATATAATACTCGCGCCTTCTCATTATTTATGTATTGTGTACAACTGACTAACTCTTGAAAACAGATAACGCATGGGGAAAGCCTTGTGAGTGGAAAAAAAGTTAATATTAGGCTTAAGCTCGTACACGTACGCTCGTGTATGTGGGGACGTAAAGGTTAATGTGTGGAGTCATGTCGGTGGTGGTGTTGTAGTGGTTCGCTTGTGTGCGTCTGTAACTCGGAGATAGAAAAGGATTCCCGGACTAAATCCCACTTTTTGATTAGACTGACGTTCAATCTAACCCCACCACACACTAATATTACTTTTGTACCTGGTTTGGTACTTGAAGAAGAAAAAAAACTTTTTGGGAAAAAAAGAAGGGATCACGTAAAAATGGGGAAAGTGGTATAGGATGAACAATGCGGTCTTTTGACTTGAAAGAAAAGCTTCGCCTAAGACATTACACTGGTCATTCACATGTATTCAAAGAGTAATCTTTACTTTTTATTTTACTGCCAACTTGAAGGAATATATTGGCCATCACAAGAAGATTCTTGTGCATAACCATAAGATTCCTTATTATTCCTCTATCTAGACACATGAAGAAAGGTTCATTGAGTATCCTCTCGACTCAATTTCACCTGTGCAGAAAAATATATCCCATTTGCTCGTCAGCCTTCTTCGTGTTATTATCCCATTAAATAAGACAGGGTTTTAATGCTCGTTTTCGTGGAAGGAAATCACTTCGGGAAGTAGGTAAATGAGCCAGGATGTGGCTCTTTGTATGTATTAAGCACCAATTTTGAATGGGTTATTGTTCGAAAAGTTGGGTCAATTTCTGTGATAATGATAAAGTGAATTAATATATTATGCAATCTTGTAATATTGTAAATTTTTATTGATGATATTTTCAGTGTAGTTCACATTACATACGTTTAACACACATAAGCACCTAACTAGCTACCTATTTTAAGAGATTTTTTCCACCGAGAAAATGTATGCAAACATCTTTTGGTGATTAGCTTCCTGCAAACTGAAAAATGAAACTTCCTTCTTTGGAGATTCGAACAGCGACTGGAGATAAGTTTAAACAGGCGCAATGTTCGTAACTTCCGAAAAGTTAAATTCATTTTCTAGTGCTATACATCTGAGCACTTAATGGCGCGTTGTATTATTGTAAATAATTTACACAAAAAATTAATGCAAAAGGCGTGGCTGTGCATTATCTCATATCTCTCCCGTAAAATGCAAGATATCACATTTCCAACTTCAATGAGAATGCACAATTTTTATAAGTTTTTATGTGGGCTCGTTATGAAAAGAAGGGCACAGTAAGATATAATTTGAATGTTCCAACTCAATACCACGAGTATTGTATCTATCTGCTGTGTGGAAGCTTTGATGGTGGAGGACGATAAGTTCTCCAAGAAGCTTTCAACTTTCCAGCTTTTTCCGCCTTGAAATAAAGAAAGTGGGAGCGTTAGTTGCAGTTATTTATGTATTTTATCAGTTAACGGGTGCTCATCGTAGAAAAGTAAGTTTTTTTCTCAAGTTTCTTTCACACGAAACTGCAGTCAGTCAGTCAACTTTTCAAAAGTGTAGAGCAGCAGCTTTCCTTTTTAAAGAGTTGATAGTGTAAGGAATTATAAGGATGATGGAGGAAAATGAGCGAGCCAAGTTTCTTTGAGTGGCGCATTCCATTGAAGTCTTTTCCCTTCCTTTTTTAAAAAGAGATTTTCTGTATGCTCTCCTCTCAGCTCATAGACATTGTTCTCCTGGCGTAAATTTATAATATGCATACAAGTACGTACATATAATATACATGTTTTTGCATCGTGTTTCCAGTTTCCAGGAAAAAGGAGAAAAGGCTACAAAAAGTCATTATAACACTTTAAAATATCACCGTCATTACCGTTATCATTTTCATTTAGTGCTCTTCCCTCTTCCTTAACCACTCGACTCGAGGTAGAGAGTTTTTTTTATATATGCATTTAATATGTACCTACTATAAATTCATAACATGCATGTATCTTCAGTCTTCAGAGCAAAACCCAGCGCAGCATGTATCTACTTTACTAGCTTTGGTTTTTTATGTGCGGGTGGTTTTGCAAAAGGCAACTTTCTATTCTCTTAAGATCCGCGTCCTTCCACCAGTCTTTGTTCTTTCTCAGCCATTATTGCATGCCACGATATTATGAATAAAAAAAGTGAAGTGCGCACTTAGAATCCCTACTCATTGTCAGTAAGCATGGCATGTCGGATAGTATTTAGTTCTCTTTCGAATGAAAAGAAAAAGGAGAATTATAGGAAGGCGAGAGACGTCAAAATGTCCTTTCATGTATAAGTTCACACATTTTCTCGCTTCTGAATTGAAAGCAGACCGAGCTCAGACCACTTGGAAGAAAAAGTTGGGGAAAACTCTCCGTCACGACGTTGATGCTAAAATTTGAAAAGGTTAGTGAGACGGGAATAAAAACATTGTGCCCAAAAAATATATAAAGAGAATTACTGCCCCCGTTGAGTCTTTGTCTGGAGAAGTGGAGATCTCTCTTACTTTATGACGAAAGCAGATGGAAGAAAGCAAACCTAAACCTAGTCTGTGAGAGGAAAGCATGACACATACATTCTGTCAAGAAGTACATGCATAAACACAGACATAACTAAGCAGTTTGTACTGTGCATGTTATTTATGTATTTAATTGTATTGAGAACTTCTGTACTTTTATAAGTTTGTATATGTAAATATAAGTCTAGTCTAGACTCTAGAGAATTACTTGACTTCAAAGAAACTTATGTGTTCAAATTGAAATTATTTTAGAACTTAAATATATTGACATTTATGTGTTGATGCAACTAATAATTTTCTGTTTGCACGAGAGGGGAAATAGAATTTTAGAAGAGAAAATAAAATATTTTGCAACTTTGTGAAGCCATATGAAACGGGCATAAAGCACATCCTGATGAAATCTATTTTTAGAAAGTAAAAATACCCGAGAGAAAGTTCACTAACTTTCCGAATCTCTCACGTCTCACGTGTCTATTCCACACATTACTCGAAAATGCAAGTAACACATGATGAAGATGGAGATGTCGACCCTTTCAGGCATATAATACATTTTGTTTATGAAACAGAAATTGCATAAGGAAAGTATGCAATATATGTGGGTGCAGAGAGAAACAATGGAAATCGCACAGAATCTCCCACACTGTATCGCATACGAAATTGACTTTTTGTTAGTTTGCTCGCCCATCATCATTCTGAAGAGGAAGTGTATTTTAGACACGTTTTACCTTTTTTCTTACCGTTCACCCTCATAATTGAGCCTTTTTCCTTATGACTTTTTATATGAAAAAACATTCAAGGTTTTCTCCGAAACTTTTCCTCTTGCTGCCAGCATCTGCCTCTGAGGAACTGTAGTGATGAAACATGTGAATGAGTAGAAAAAATAGTTGTCCTCTTCGTGGTCGTCTTCCTATGTTTCTGCTATGGTCTAGAACTTGTTCACAGGCCAGGCCAGTGAGTGGAGATAAGATGTGGAAGACAAGGGGAGAGTGCAATATATGCCAGTCATCAGGAAAAAGCCACCTTTTTCCCTATTCATTTCCCCCTTTACCTTAACTTTATTCAGTTGCGGGTTGATGCATTCAGTGAGTAAATACAATGTACTGCCTGAATGGCTAAGGATCCCCGGAGGTATACTTCATTCAACTGTGCAGCAGCACAAGGAGAGAGAGGAAAAAGTGGATAAAAATACGAGAAAAGTTTCTCCTCTTCTCGCTCTCTTTCTGTTGCTCTATCCTCACATGTGCTTCATTGTTGTTATTAAATAAAAAGTGACGTTAGAGTGTTTGCAAGTCTTAACGGACGTATTCCTGGTATGTTTACATAATACCCTTTCCCCACCACCACCATCACGTAGATTTTTTTTGTTCAAGGAAGAAAGGGGAGAAACTTTGGTTGGCTAGTTTTTTATGCTTTCTCTCTGAGAGGCCATAGGCTCATTTCGTCCAAGCTTGAAAACTATGACTTTGTCTTCTTTTCATTCTTGGTTCCTTAAAAGTATCAAAGATGCTGGCCGTAATAAAAAGTGAAATGAATAAAATGCGAGGAGGAAAAAAACAGGGGGAAATTTACGATAAGATAAAAGATGGATAGGGTAACGGTAACGGTATACAAACCTTGGCTTTGGTGAAAGTGAAAACAGAGTATTTTTTCCATTGTGAAGGAGAAAAAAACCGAGCGAGTGATGGCGATACTTTTTTTCTCTGTGCCTATTGGCAATTTAATTTAAGTTGGTTGAGTTTTCAGCTTACGTTACATTACTTTGGTGAGACCACCCAAGATTGAATACTTTTTCTCTGCTTTGTGAACTTGGAAAGAAAAATACAAGCAATGAGCGAAAAAAGGGGGAAGGAAGGTTTTTTTTCATTTTCACTTTTTTTCTCGTCCGATACCCTCAGAAGTAGGATATTTAGGTTGAAGAGTAAACTAATTTTATCTTTAATGTTCTTCTCTTTCTATTTCTTACAGCGTTGCTGACAGGGACGTTACGAACTTACCAAAAGGCTTCATGTGATGGAGAGTATATGACTTTGAGATGTCCTATGGGCACAACCATTTCAGTTCAGTTAGCTCAATATGGGAAGACGGCTCCATCCCCAGCGCTGTGCTCAACCAGGTCGAACACTCATCCGGAACTGTTGGACATTGTGGATGGGTATGCAAATGTTACCTGCCATTGGCCGACGGCAATTCAGGTACCTATCTCTATAGTTTATATGCTATTATAAGGAAGCATAGCTTTCAGCTTTTTGTTACGATCTCGACGTTTGTTTTAACGCTGAAAGGTTGAATTAATGACACTAATTATTTCTCTACCTTTTCCTTCGATCCCGAACATTCTGTCATGTTTGTTTTCCTTTGAGTTTTCCCTTGAAAATTTAAATGATGTTTTGTGCCAAAAAATACTCGGCTCGCTTTCTCCGTATGCCTTTCGAAATGAATTCCATTTAATGTTAATAGAATCAGGAATCAGAAAAAGTTCATTATTACGCTACATAAAACACGAAGGGGAGATTCTCTCTCTGGATTCGGTCATTCGCATCCACATAAATTGCAAAATGATTACATTCACATTCCTTTTGTTGTAAATACTTTCTCTCTCACGATCAGTAAAGCAATAGTAGCTTACGTCTCTTCTCCGTTCTGCTTCGTGCGAGCGTATAAAAGAAGAAGAGCGTTTTAAACGCAAATAAGGCCCATTACTAGGCTACTTAAGCTATCTAATGGGGAATGAAATAGAAATATGTGTGATAATAAATGCTCCTATTAAAATGCAGCAGCTTTCTCTCATGTGACTTTTAGGGAAATTTTTACTTCCTTCTTGCGAATAAAAATTCGCTAACGAAATGTGGAATACAACAGTCACCTCGTACTCGTATGAACCTAACTTGTAGCTTCTTGAAGTATTTTTTTTACAAAAATCTAGCAAATGGCGTAAGGAAGATGTAAGTGTAACGCCGTCCCCCGCCTTCTTATTGCTGCTTTAACAGAATGAGAGTTACCATTCATCAATACAGTTTGCAGGATTTCGAACAAGAAAGGCTGTGAAAATGTAGATTATGAGGCAACTTGGTGAGAATGTAAATGCGTCAAGGAAAAGATGATCCAAGTTTATTAGTTAAAATTTTTACACGCGCAGCGGTGCATTTGTGGCCATTTGCTAATTACATCATTTCAATGGAAGTTCAAAAGGTTTCAGATGAACCACCACGTCGAGATGAGATAGGTACTTATCGTCAGATGTACAATTTACCGATACCATCAATGGTATCAACCTTGAATAATAATTATACATGTGACTGCAATTTTAAGCGAGGAAAGAAACATGTCATTAGTTGCTGAACCGAAACATGTATGCTTGAATCAATTAGGACAAAGGGCGTAAATTTCACTTTCACTTCTGTAATTTCCATTTTCACTTCACGTATCACTGCACCGGGTGTTGTTCGCTAATTTGACCCGCGTCAAAGCTTGGGGACGTTTTATATGGAGTTGGAGCCATATGTGCCCGGGAGTTAACCCAAAAGGAACATATTTCACAAATTACCACTTGTCATCCAACAACCCTGGCACGCTTCTGGGACACCCAGACTTAATCATCCTAAATTAGACTGGCAAGGTCATTGAGGCTGCAAAAAAGTAAATCACATTGAGAGAAAGGCTACAGTGCAAATGATCATTAAAGCGGGCGCCGTGCAAAAGTACTTGAATGCGAAAGCGCCAGATAAATATTTTGCTTTTAACTTCTACTTTTCTCATGTAACCAATTAATGGATGGATTTTTCTCCCATCCCAGTTCACATTTATTTAAATGGAAGTGAAAAGTTTTTCTAGTTGACAAAAAAAGTTTCCCTTTTTTAGGTTATGGTTTTGTTTTATTTCTAATGTGTGCTACTCTACTACTATTTGTACTAACACGTGTGGGAAAAGATCATGTAGAATAAAATTGGAACAGTACGCTTTATTGCAGAAAGTGGTGGGGCTGTGCCAGAAGAAGGCAAATTGCAAATTTCAAACTTCCCCAGGGACGTTCGGAGGAGATCCCTGCCCTGGAAGTCGCAAGTACGTTGAAGTTGCGTACAAGTGCCGGCCAAGTAAGTATATTATTTTAATTACATTTCATATTTATATATATTTTTGGATAAAAAATTCGTCATTCATTCATTCAGATTTCAGTTTGAATAGGTACCAATTCTCCTTTTAGACACACTGTATAAATAAAAAGGTATGTATCAATTGAACCATTCTCCAATGCCACGCTCATATTTGTATTGGCCTTAGCCTTAACATTTTGTTCCTTCGTTTTTCATCATAAATTTGAAAAGTGCATGTCCACTTGTGCTCTACGCTGCATTTCAATATTTCCTGTGAAATCCATTCTTGAAGCAGCGTGTATCCTTGGATCATGGGAGTGGTGTTAACCTTGTAGAATATTTTTTTTGAAGAGACGCGATCTCTTATCCACGACTCAGTCACGCAGCACAAACGCACGAGTGTAAATACCCACTCAAATTTCTTGGTATTCAACACATTCGCAAAGTTTATGTATTGGAGAAAACTCTTAGGGTACTCTGAAGAAAGCAAAACATTCCCAGAATATTCGAGTAGGGAGCCAGACATGTTTGCGACGTGAGAGGGGGAAAAGTTCACTCTTACTTTCTCTAAACGAATATGATTTTTCGATTTCTTGGAAAAATACTTCGTCTCGAGTTTTCATGTTGGCATAATAATAATATGACTGCTATTTGGATTCGTATTTGTATTGCATGTACATATAAGTACATATTATATATTTCATGATTTTGATAAGTCGTGTGATATATAAGTGATATATGAAATCATAAACATATTATTATGTATCCTTTACTCCATACTTAAACTTTCTTCCCGTATTCGACTAGACGCTTTTGATCTATAACGTGTTTGCAATTGCAACACTGCATGATGCTGTATTTTCGCGTGTCCACATTCGCCACATATCAAAATATTTATTGTTTAGAAAGAAAGCTTAACTAAATATCAATATCGCATTTCATTTTAATGGCGTACGGACGGATACGATGTACACGAATGAAGTGGGTGCTCATCGTATCACTTTTCCACAAAAATAACTCTCCAGTTGTGTTTACAATTACTCATCCACTTGTGCCTCAAGTACATGTGGTTACATGGACATCACATCACGCACATTCGTTTCAGCAGAATTTTCAACTCATATACCATTTCCACTCGTGCACAGTAAACACGTGGTTGCAATAAGTGTGTTAGTATATATGATCATTGGCTGTGGCTAGTAGAACGATTGACTTTCGAACTTTTCGTTGAAGTGATCTCTTTCGATGGATCCACTCACATATCATTCATGTACAAACATACAAGTATGCCACAGTAAACATCGTGGTCACAGTGAAGCACGTTGGGCGAAGAAGAGTGAAGTGCTTTCACGGAGTATTATTACACGTTTGTTGAAGTTGGTGTCACATGATGTCCAAACCTTGTGTAACTTGAAAGTATGCGTAATGAAAAGCTGCGTGGGAAGTAGATTACACCGTTTCAGGAAAGGTTTTTGTATTTTGCTCCAGGTCAGTACAAACGAGTTAAAAAGTCAGTTGGTCAGTGGTGAACACAATGAATGGCTTATTGAGGAAGCCAATCTTTCTTTCGGCTGTTCACCTATGAATTTTTGGGAAAGGGAACAAAATTACGTTCTTTATTTACAATTTTATTATTACACGAATTATCTCAAAAGTTGAACCCGTCCAACTTTCGTTTGTGGACGATAAAGGTAAATTTAAGAATATTAGAGAACGAAAAACGTGACTACAAATTCCACAAAATACCGTTGGAAATCGACTAAATTGAGCCCCTGCCTACAATAAACCCAAAAAAAACAAATTGAGTTTGTTGGATTTTTAGAAGCATCAATAATGGTATACATTCAGCGGTCATATAATAGCCAAATGATGAAGAGTTGGAGAGTAAACTGTAAATGTTTTTCCCCTCGCGATACAATATACTGCAGAGTCAAAAGTCACTGCACACGTGGAAAACTACCGAAAAATAAGAGGAAAGTTTGAGTAAATCGCATTTCCCCAATGAAATCCCCATTAAATTCGAGAATATTCAGTCGACTCCTCAATATTGGGGGGATTGGTCTCGACTCTCGACCGAAGTAGTTTTATCTTTACGCATGAAGATATAAACGGTAAAAATATGTATTTTGAGAAAGTACTTTTCCACTTTCAACTCCTAAGTGCATTTAGGGAGATATTTGTTGTACACATCCGTAACAGAGTAACACATGCAGTCTACACATGTACAGCTCTTGGGAAGTGAATGGACGACAAACGGGGGGAAAGTTGTTTTTTTCCTACACTGCTTCATATAGGCACCACACCAGTCAAGGACTTTCTTTTCAGTTTTTCTTTCAGCAAAAGTGGAAACTTTTTTTATTCAGTTGTTCACAAACTTTTTTTTAGTATTTTTTCAGTTTTGGTGGATGCATAAAATACGTACAGCATTTTAACTTTTTTTTGAGATGAAAGAAATCGTTAGGATAATATGTTGAAACGCATGCTCACGTATGTGCAAACAATGAAACGAATAGATAATTTTTCCTGTCTCCCTTTCCACATCTTTTTTTATTTCTCTACGCCAAGAAACTTGTTCTTCAGATAAAGTTTATTTTTCTCTGAGATGATATCATCCATCCTTCCACACACAAAACTACCATACACTTTGTACTACTACAGAACAGCACCACCCTCCCTTCTTCGACTTCACTCCCACATCTTCACAAATTCATGACTGGGTCATGTAGGTCAATTCAGTTAGCTGGTGAGTAATGGATGGAAAGTGGAGGAGGAGGAGGGAATTTAGCTGGAAGCATTCCTATACTTACTTAAGTTTCGCAAGAAAAAAATATATATTGCTGTTACTACCAGCGTAGATTTAGTGCGTCTTAGTGTTAAAAGTATGAAGAGGATTTATTGTTGGTTGAGAATGATAAGTTTATATTTTCATGTGGAATGCTGAATGTGAGCAACTTTCAAGAAAAAATCTACTGGTCTGGAATATAAGCCTTCCTGTAGAAAGCAGGCAACCTTTCACATACTTAAATATTGTTGCCAGTTTGGAATACCATTTTATGAAGATGATGATGATGATTTTCCCCTATCGAAGTATGGAGTTATAGATAACCACTCTCGTGACTTTATGCATCTGCATAAGATTATCCACTGTAAGATGTCTCCTATAAAAAACCTCAGTTTTCTACACGTCTTTATTGCACACTGCATTTTTACTGCTGAGTATCTCCTCCCGTGACCATTTTAAGTGCCTTATTGCAACCTTTTAATATTCATAGAAGGCTCCTTCCTTCCCAGATAAAATGCAAAGATTTGGGAAGAAAATCCCTTAAACTCGTTCTCAAGTTTCTATGAAGTATAAAACACATATTGTCTAGTGCATATATACCTCCACTTCTGATCCTAACTTTTTTGGAAATGCATTCTACAAAGAGCATTTCCTTCCCTGACTTGTTCAACAGCGTGCAGAAAATGAAGGAGAAATGTGAGAGAATTCGAAAATGTAACGCAGCTAACTAACCAAGTAAAGTTAGGAATCTTAGTGTCGATACCTTCTTTCTCGAACCGATTACGTTTGACGATGAAAAAAGATGGGATGGGAGTAAACTGGAGGTAAAAAAAGTAGGAGAAAGTAGAGGGTGGAAATGGAAGGGGAAAGTATGTGATCAACATTCTTAACAAGATACACCTCGACTTTTCATGCATGACGGAAGTGAACGAATGACAGGATATATCCTCTTTCCAATAGACTCGTTCCTCGAGGACAGATACGAAGAGAGAGAGAGAGAGAGAGAGAGAGAGATTTTTTGTGATTGTGGGTAGAAAAGGTATGGGACATTTTACAGAGGAAAAAACTTTCGTTCGACACTTTTTGGTTCAAGTGGGCTAGTTAGCAGTTACGATCCTAGTCTAATATGTATGTACGATATGCTAACTGTGTGCGAAGAGAGTTGGCAAAGGAGAATTGTGCTAATAAGGTTTGATATATAAGAAAGATAATAGGATTGAATGAAATGAATCTACGCTCATTTAGAAATCCATGAGAATATATACACTCTCTCCTACTTTACATGTCTCTTCCATTTTGTGTGTGTGGCAGGTGAATTTAGAAGTGTGATCGGCTGCGACTCGGAAGTGATCCAATTGAAATGCAATAGGAGCTCTCGACTTGCCATTTATTCTGCAAACTACGGCCGGACAGAATACGAGAGTGTGCAGTGTCCCCAACCCAAGGGAGTTCCAGAAGAATGTAAGTTTACATGAAAATATATATATACTCTTCGCCTATTAGAAACGTTAGTCTAGCTTTTTTTCTTTCGCTTTTTGCTTTCCCTTTCTCTCTCTCTCATCATGCCTTTTTAGTAATTCTGAAGCATGTTTTTAGACAATACACACGAGTCAAAAACGTGCATCACTTGGAATATATAGGTGGATTCTTCCGTATCCCAGTTCGAATCTTGTGTGTTTCCTCGAATGTACCTGCATTTTTTTCTTCCTCTTCCTCGTTTCTTTCCGATTTATATTACAGACGGCAGTTATAATAGTTCACTGAATAGCATTCCAAATAAGAGGGGAAAGTCAGTTTTTTTTCTTTTTTTCCGTTCGACGCTTTCCCCCACTTTGCCTCGAACTTGACGTGGCTATTTTCATCTTCTCTTTTAACTGCTAAATGTATTCTAACGTTTACATAGGTCCTCGTGTATTTACTTTGCATGCGTACATGGCATGTATACTTATAAATGCTTCGTTTTTCTCGTCTTGTGTCTT
Source organism: Heteromurus nitidus (assembly GCA_034687055.1). Taxonomy (NCBI): domain Eukaryota; kingdom Metazoa; phylum Arthropoda; class Collembola; order Entomobryomorpha; family Entomobryidae; genus Heteromurus; species Heteromurus nitidus. The sequence continues at coordinate 26,159 of JAQFZW010001053.1, forward strand.
TCTTGCCATTCAGCTTTTTTTGGTTGCTTGCCATTGCAGCTTAGGTACTTTAAGCAGCGTTGTTGAAATAGAATAAAATGGCTAGATCTCTAAAATGCACAGCGTGTCTCTTCTCCAATCTTTAGCTATCGTGACGACAAACTTTAAACCGTTTTAGTAATGATTGGGGTCTTCAAAGTGTTGAGCTTTGTGTGTTGGAAAAGAACAAAAAAGTTTCTTTTTTCCTTTCGCTTATATACTTTCTCCTTTTTTTCCTGGTTTACTTTAGCTTTCCAGACACACTGTATTTGCTAATGCTTCCAGCTGTCGCTTCTTTAATCGGGATTGTCTGGTGATGTGAGGCCCAGAGTAGGAAGGAGTTCGACACATACTGAGAGCACATGCAGTTAGATATCTGTCGTTTTCTTTTTTACTTGGGATGTTGGACAGACCTTCTTTGCATAAGTAATGGACTTGATAAAGACCTCTGTGTAGCAGCATACTAATACAGCGAAGGCATAAAGAAAGATATCAAGTTGGAGGGTAGTAAAAAGACAGGAAACTTGTCAATTCAGTGACTTATCTCTGCCAGTGGCTAACATGGCCGTGCCGTGACTTGATTTTTCCTCTGATGTTTCATTTTTGATCTTTGTTATCAGCGAAATTCCCTCTCAATCAATTGGATGAGTTTATTTATGCAGGTCAGACAGTTTTTTGAAGGTTTTTGTGTAATAAGTTAACCTAATTTTTGAAGAAAGTATATGTGTGTAATTGCATAATGTAGGTATCTACACACGTGCTAACTATCTCAGTAATTTTGCACAGTTGCATATTATAATGTACTCTGTAACGGTGGTCGAGGTGGTTCTCTCCTCATAGTCTTTTTATAATTGAGTTCTGCCAATTTATGAACTAAATTATAGAGATTTTTTGCGTCAGCTCAAAATAAAAAATTCAATGTGAAACTCGCAAAAAAATGAACTTTTCTGCGTGATTATAAAGAATTCTAACCGCGAGTTCCTCCTCTTAAGTGAATAAAAAAAATACCTTTGCCAAAAGCGAAAATGAAGGATCGAGAAAATTTGAATATTTTTAGAGCTCATATTTGCACAAGGAGACATTTCTTCAACATTCAACGCACACGTACCTGTATGCCATGTGGTAGTAGTACATAGCAGAAAGTGCGTCATAGCAGAATTAGAATTCGACAGATTTAATTAGGATCCTCAGGAGAATTAAAACAAAGTGGAGAAAGCAACTTCCGATTCCACTCCTTCCTCCACACACACCGACACACCGTTGTCTTTCTACACACATCTCTCTAATGTCTACAACCTTCGTGATTCCCGTTTTAATAAACTTTGAAAGTAAAATCTATACGGATAGGTTGGGCGCGAGAGATCGTGTGTGGGTTCTTTTTCCTACAGACTATGTTGCACTTTCCTATAATTTTTCATTGAGTTACGCAAGAACCTAACCGAGTTTGCCGGAATACATAAATTGTGTATCGTGCAAAACCAGAGATGAGTTTGTAGTAGAAAATCGAAAACTTCTCTGCTGGCATCCGGAACGAATATTAGGTATTACGCCGTGTTGTCTAGTAAGCACAGTCAGAAACCAGTTTACTCTTTTGTACGCATTAATACTTGAAAGGATTTAGAGGAATTAATAGCTTTCCTTCTCCCTCTGCTTCTCTCGAACTGCTTCTCTTTTTGTGCATGGGACTTATGTCAGGAGAGGGGATATGCATAATACAAATTGCTTTGTCTGTTTGTAACATGTCAGGAGAAACACATCAGACCACTTAAAATTGATTTAGTCGACCCAGGAACTGCATCCTCTCTTTAGTAATATACTCATCCGTCCAACCAAACTTTCTCTTCTTCTATGCTTCCCTAAATTTACTTCACCGTTCACCATGTAACCTGCTTTTGTTGTTGTGTGTTGTGATGTGTGCAGTAGTAAAATCGCTAATCAGAGTGGTGATTGGAGAACCTGGATTGCACCCTTGGGGGAAAGCAGCACAGAGAGAAGAAAGGAAGAGGAAGCTTGATGGAATTAGTGTATGGCCCATTTGTTTGTTTGCGGTCAAAGCCTTCGATTCCTAACACTATTTTATCTTCGTGATGCTCACGGCTTTAAACCAAATCTTTTCAAAGGGAACCCTGTTAGTATATTTTAATCTGCTTGTTGGGGAGTGTTCAAAGGTAAAAAAAATTCGGTTGACAAGATAATAAATAAAAAATGTGGTGCATTGTGTAGTGCTTTCTCATGCAATTATTGGAACGACGTATACCCATCCACATCCGATTTCGCAGAACATCATTCAATCATGTTATTCGATCATCAGTTTGATGTTGGTCTTTAGGTTAGTTTTATACGCTCTGGTTATTCGCGAGGCATGTACATTAACTGCTTTAATGCTTGCATGCACTTTTTACGAAATTGGCTTTAGTTTTTATATAAAAAATAAAGCTTGTCGGAGAGGAAAATGATTGCGTCACTCAGAAATTATGAATAAACCCTTTTGTTCCCTCTAGCATGCTTGTCCAGTTTCGCGACGGAGAATGTGATGCAAATGTGTCACGGGAAGCGAAGATGTGCCTTAGGAGTAAATCCAGCTACATTTGGTACCCCATGCAAGCCAGAGTCAAAAATGTACCTGAAGGTCATAAATACATGTGGTAAGTCGCGATCCAAACCAAATATACCATAAATTGACATTAGATTCTGTCCAGAACAAAAAAAAAGAATTTTTTATTGTTGCTCATGTGTGTCATCATAATGATATGATTGCAGTTCCTCGTAAAGTATTAAAAGAGAAGTATCAAGGTGAACTCGAGCCTGATGAGATGTTTGAGGACGAGACTGAATACGAGAGTGGAGATCCAGTGGGAGGAGTGGTGGAACAACCATCAATTTACTCCCCAGACCATTCCAAAGGCTGGGTCAATCCCAAATCCACCGCAAAACCTAACTTCCCTTCCAAAAGTCGTTCTTCTCGTAAGTCAAATCCACACATTCCCTAATTTATCACCCCCAAACCCCATTCATAAAAAATGTTATTTTACAACATGCAATTGATAATCATATCAAAAATTCTTTCATGGAGAGAAACCTACCATTACGATTGCAACGAAATGATAGTGCTCAGCTCAAGCATACGAAAATTTGTGTGAAAATGTGAAGAGAACGAATGTTGAATTGACACTTATCGTTTACCAAAGATGAGAAAGGATGCTTTTATACTTTTCCACAGAGTGTGCATTTTCCACACACACATTTTATGTTCAGTGGAAAGTTGAGTTGCATCCAACGAGCTTCCCAGAAAAAAAGGAGAGAAAAGAATAATGTATGGGTCACTTACTCGCACGTAATAACAGTAGCGATATGTAGGCAGTAGTAGTTCCTGGTGAACCTCTGCTCTTTCATTTTTCAAACTGATCTCGTTTCTCTCTCCTTTTCACAGTTTTGTCCCTTTGCCAAAGCAATAATTGTATACCTACCTTTTGCTCTCAATTGCTTTTGTCTGTCTAGACCTTTTTTCTTTGGAGAAAGTACTAGTATTTTTATTGATATAAGACTTGAGTAGCGAAGTGATTCAAACGTCCCTATATAATATTCGATCGCTCTAGTAGTACACCTTTTTTAGTCCCGATTGACGCCCAAGTAGAACCTTGACTTCCCCAAGAGTGGGAAAGAGAGAAGAAGCAATAAGAGTTTGACGAAAGAAACATGAATCAAATGTGGCATGCACCTTTATACGTCCTGCGTCGTAACAAAAACTATTATTTTCCCCCAGACACAAAGTTTATATTATTAGTAACAATACGATATCATATGATGACGAGGGCATCATATAACTTGCACAAATTTTTATCTTTGTGCAAGTCCCCATCAACGATTACTCAACATACAGTATACTTCTTGGAAAAGTTTTCCCGTTATGTATAGTTCTATTTTCTGCATCTGATGGTCATATTCCAGGGTAGGTCGCCTCCAACACTAAAATTGTATATATTGAGGCGCGACAAGTAGTGAAATGAATGTAGCAAAATGAGAGAATTTTTGTTGTTTGTATAGAATGATAGTGTAGGATTGCATTACGAAACCTTACGGCATCATCCCCTGCAAACAATTTTGCTTTCCCTTTTATACAGTCCCCTCTGACCACTCTCAATCAGTGAAACGGGCCAGTAACAAATAACAATATTGTTAGAGGATTTTACTCCTATTTTATTGCAACTTGCAACCGTCTTCTTTTCCTCTGTCACACGAGCAATATGCAACGTGTAACACCAGACCAGACACTATTTCGTCCGTGTGCGGGTGAAAATAATGGGGAAAACATTAGGACAGAGTGATGTCGTTAAATCTATTGAGTGAGCTGTTAAAAAGGGACAAAAAGTATGAATGATGGGAGAAAGATTGTGTAGCAGTGTGACAAAGAAAGAAATGACGACGAACATGTTGTTTGTGTGAACGTGGTTTCCTTCTACACGTGACATTCGAAATAATGCTTCGTATAGCAGATGTATGAAGGCGTCAGATTTACGTACTTTTTGACAGTTTACCCTTTTCGAGAAAATGCAATTTCCTTTGAAGTAGCTTTCTAAATAAAGATACTAACAATGAAAGACGCACCAGCGCCATAATATTGAAGGAGGGAAAACATCTGCTGCTCACTTTTCTCCGAGAGAAATTATATTACATTTAGCGGAAAAGTAAACGACAATAAAATCTTTTCTAAAAGCGTTCTTCTCACAATAGAGTTGTCGTAAAGTCAGTATAACGAGTTTGGACTCAATGAATTCTACGAAAACTCAGACTAAGCGTCAAGGTTTATGATGTCAAAATGTTTGTATTGTATTACTCTTTGAGTTGGTATTGGGATCGTATATGTTACACACAATTTTATGATTTTTTTTCGTTCTTTTCTGTACACTTGTTTTATCCAAAAACTATACAACAAACCCCACATCTTCAGAAAAACAAAGTCCCTACCTGCATCATCTTCTTCCCCAACAAAACCAGTTTCACATCGGCAGCAGCTTCCCAGTGGACCCAAGTTCAATTGCTCACTCATCAAACACGTTGACAAGACACATTAATCAACAAGGAAGGGTTGATGCGGACGACGACGAGCAGCGAGCAGAACTAGACTCCTTCATGAAACCTTACTCTCCTCCTCCGTCAAGAAAAGTATCCCCCAAAGCCCGTCACAATCTTTCCCGAGAAAATGATCATCACCGAAGTCATACCTTTAATGAGAAGAACAAGAACTCTGCAATTGTTGCGACAACAGTGACGTCTCGAAACTTGCGGAATTCTACAGGGAGAAATCATTCTCAGGATGATCTTCATTTCATTTTCCTTATTTCACAGGGGATTCGAGCTTATGATTTTGTTTCTCGTAAGTTCTGCCTTTATTTTATTTTGTGTTGGAGTTGGTTTGCTTCTTGCAATTATTATTGTTTCCCTTTTGTGGGGGTGAAGGATATTGTTCACTTTTATACTTTCAGAGATTACTTGGAAATTCGATGGGACATGAATTATAATTCAAAACGAGTCGAGTATATTTTGGTGCGCAATCAATAATGGTTGGGGAGAAGCGTAGAAAAACAGGATGTAGATATGAGATGGTCCATGAATAGTAAACTTTACAGAGACACAGGATCTGTTTTCGACTTTTATCGCTACTTTCACCTTTGTGTTCATTGAGCATTGATTTTTTATCTGAAAAGTGCACCGAAGTATTCTTTTACGAGATGTCTACTATTTGTTACGGTAAAAAATGGAAGCGTGGGTAAGAAGGATATGATATATCCATGTCAGGAGGAAAAACACATGTTGTTTTTGAACCCAGCTATGGGAATAATAGGATGAAAGTGTATTTTTTGTGAGCTGACAAATAACTTGTTTTTCTTCGTCCTCGTCTTTACTTTCAATGCATTGAAAACAAATTGTTTATATAAGACTCTCGGAAAATATATATATTTTTATCTTTCTACACAAAACCTTAGTCAACGTCAACGGTTGCGGTAGTAAATGCATTTTCTCCAGAAAGAAATCGCGCACGCAGTCATCATCATCTTCGCACATCAGCGAAAACAACACAATACCTTTTATGAATGTCAATGAAAGTTCATGCCACTGAAGCATATTACTTCCTGACAAGGAGCAGCAGTAGCTTTTCCCAGACAATACACCACCGCCTTTGCGGAAGGAGAAAGTCGAAAAGCTGCTAGAGATTGGAAGCTTGAATTTGAGTTGAGTACGCGAGAGAGGGCTTAACCTCTTTCATTCGAGTGCAGTCAAGGGTAAAAATGTGATGAGGTGATGAGAGGGAGGAAATCACTAATAAAACGGCAAACCACATAAAACTTGACTGGAATACTGAAAGAAATTGCATCATACCCATAAATACACAAACAAGGGAGGGAGAAAGTTTGAGCGCAAGAACAAAATAATATAACGAGTCAGCTTTCATGCATATGTTACATACTAAGCACAAAAAATGGTTCTCCCCATTCCTTTGCTTTCCCCTCTTTCTTTATGCTCATATGTAGTCAGCGCATTCCCACAACAATAAGAAAAAAGTATATATTTATGTGCTTTCATCGCAGGTTTTTCGTTGTTGAAAGAATGTTGGAAATTCGTTTAAGAAAAAACCAGTGAGCTTATGTTCAATACGGCAACCAATACAGAGAAGAAGCTTAAACAACAAAAGCTTTGGTGTCAGAGGAATGATGTTTTCTCTATTATTTATTTATTTTCTCTTGACTCAAAAAAGAGAAAGCTATATGTCTAGGTATTATTTATTCAGGGTGGATTATACATAAGCACACCTATTTCACGGTATTTGTTGTGTGTGTGTGAATTTGTGACGTGTAAATGTTGTAAATAATTCAGAGTTGTCTTTTTTTCTTTTCCTCTCGGTTTTCCGGCTTTGCTCTTCTTCTTCGTGGGTCGGCTCCTCGTATTTATTGGTAAAAAAATGGAACAGGAAACAAAGAGAGCTTGTGGCTATACATAACAATCAGCATCGCGTCCGCCCTGTTGGTTGTGATCCTTGTGATCTTAGTGAAAATCTGGGTTCAACGCTCCACCCGTCTTCGAGCTCGAAGGGCTGCGAACTTAACTGCAGGGAGTAGTAAGCCCTCATCGTCGTCAGCAGGACCAATTACGTCGACAGGGCTAAGTGATATTGATGAGCTGAGTGTCGTCACGGACGAGGTCACCGAGCTCCCGTCCATTCTCCGTCGTGGTTCACCAGGCGATGAGCTCGACCTACAAACGTCCTCCACAACACACCTTATCAGTTCAAGTAACAGTGGTCTCGGTGGTGGTTGTAGTGCTGGTGGTGGTGCCAACAATCCTTTAACAAGTGGTGGTACATGTGGGGGAATCGGTGGTAGTCCATCGATGCTGACAGGTGTTGTAGGAGGATTTACCGGCTCAGTCCTGACAGAGGGCTCCGGGGATGGTTCCTTACTTATTAGTGGGGGAGGTGCTGGTGTTATTGGTGGTGGTGGTGGTAGTGTTGTGAGTACAAGTAGTACATTCATTACTTCTGGCAGTTCGACGATCGGGAGGAAACCTCATCATCAGCAACAGCAGCAACAGCAGCAGCAGCATCAGCAATATCATCATCATCAACATCAACTCCAGCAACAAAACCATCCATCTTTTATGACGATGACCACATACGGAATGCCTATGCCTGCCAACAACACAATACTTCCAGCGGTATCGGGTGGCCCTCATTACTCCCAGCATCAGCAAGCAACGATTCCAACCAGCTCCTCCGTTGCCCCTAATCCATCCACGATGACTCTTGGCCGAGCGATGGGATGCAGTAGTCGACCAAGAGACTCGAACATACATTTTTATTATGATTAATTAAATCTGCTGCGATAAAAACGATATACGTGAAAAATACTTGTATATATGTACTGTAGACGCTAAGTACGAGTACAACAAAGACTTGGTGTATGTGTGTGACGAGTGAAGAATGACGATATGCTGTGAGGTTAGCCACCATATTTTCTATCTCGCACGGATTTCTATATGTTATCCTGGACTGATGAAGTACTTTACAAGTGAAAAAAACTGTTAGATAACTTTTAGATATAATTTCATTCTGAATGTTCAAAGGAAGGATTCAAAAATCAGGAGGGGCATTAGGTTTACCATAAATTTATTGTTGTATCATATTTTGTGACTATGTAATTTTTTTGTAACTCCTGTCATGACCAGTCCTAGAGGAACCTCAGATTTGTGTTTACTTTTAATGCACACAGAGAATGGTTATTGTTTCATAAAAAGCCTAACGTAAACGCCATCATAGAACCTGGACAAATCTGAAGTACATATTTGTGCCATCACTGAACTTGCTGTCATGAACAATTCATAGTAGCATACACAATGGCCCAAACTCTGAATTCGCTATTCGCTATTAGGGTAATTCTTATACATAATAAAATCCT
>JAQFZW010001054.1:0-34615 GCA_034687055.1 Heteromurus nitidus
CCTTTTCTTATTTGTTAACAGATAAAAATACGATGTACATGTACAACGAATTTGAAGTGATTTACATCGGATGTTTTATCCGATCTCTATCATACAACAAAACACTTAAGAGTGCAATATATATATTTAGGTATATAACATCGTCAATGAAATACGCTTCTGTTGTGTTCGTGAAGCTTTAGGAAGTTTAATGCAGGTGACATGTACAATAGATTCAGCATTTTCCATTATGACTCATGACACATTCGTCATTTTATCGTTCATAACTCAAATTTTTAATCTGTATCACAATAACAAGAAATAAAAAACATACGAAACAAATCACGATACACAAAATGCTTGTATTCTACCACTGCAGTTCCTTTCAAGGCTATATGATTTTGGGTTAATGATATTTGACCAGGAAAACTTCCTAATATTTTTAATGATTTGGAGACGAGGGCTTGGAGAATTTCGTTTGAACTAAAACTATTGCTTCATTCTCAAGTTTTCATCGTATAATATTTTGCTTACATGTTTGGAATAAAGCTACCAAGTACACGAAGTCACACGTGATATAAAAATATGATTTGTATGCATTTACTTCTGTCATGTCAAACTTTAAACATCAAAAATACACTTAAAGATTAGCACTATTGTTAGCACATTGATGGTAAAATATAAATTTAATTGTGCTTTACTGTGTAAACCCAAATTTTCATTTCTACTACGATGACTCATCAAAAATTAATCGTCAAAAATTTATGTAATCTATGAATTGCAAGGAAAAAGCTTCCATTGAATTTGAATTGTGCTTATTTGAGAGAATGAAGCATATTTATTGTTGTCAGCACTAGACTAACATGTAAAAATGTGATAATTTTGATGATACAAGTGTGGAAGCCAAATATAAATACCACAAACAAGTATTAGCTAGAATTGACTCATCAACGTAGATCATAAAAGCCACATATAAATGTGCGAATGCATATACATTATAGTCAGCTCCTGTTAAATATATTGCTGGAATAAGTAGGCTATATAACGTGTATCCGATTTCTTCAACCATGATGGCTTCATTCATTTCATGCATACTCCCACGAACAATTCCGCTGCAGCTAGTATTGTGATTTGCAAGTGGACTTACGAGTAAAAAACTGACATATGCTAGCAACTATTCAGCAGGTGACTAATTGGGGCGGACCACACCTATTAAATTTGATGGACATGCAAAAACTCTGTAATAAGTTTTAATAAATTAATTATTTTTGTTGGACGTATGTGCTGGAGTAGTCACGTGGCATATACATCATGAGACTTTTGTCAATTCTCGAATCATAAAATTGCATTTACTTTTGTTTTGAATATACAAAATATTGGTACAAAGCACGAACTACATAATTTCATTCAACATTATCATCAAGTTTGCCATGTCAAACAAAACTTAAACACGGCACATTGAGAACGTCGTAATACTCGTAATAACCGACGCGAAGCCATATGCTTCCCAGATGCACCGGTACGATCACAAAGAGTGCAAGCACACAAGTGTTTTCACTCGCTGTCGCATATGATCTGGCAATTTAAGAAGCACGATTTTAAAAATTCATATCTATCTCATACGAGTCCATTTCCACATTCCAAACCCACATTAATATTTACACGAATCTTCCAAAAGTCACAAGAACGCTTATATGCATAGCAATAAGCAAGTATACACAGGATTGGCAAAAGTCTGAATTGGTTTTGCTCTAAAATGTGCAGAATGATGCACACAAAAAATTGGAACGTTGAATTGAAGTAGCATTGTGCGGGGTTACAAATGTGGGACGTCGTGTGAAGTTGGTACGTGCGACTAACGCTTGCATACATTCTTTTGAGAAAAAGATTAGTACTACGCTGATGCGTACCTCACATGCTCACTCCACTCCTTACTCCTTTTTTGAGGCACATATTTCGCTACATTTTCGTACTGGTCCATGGTGGTTGCACTCACCCGTGTGAATGTGAATCCTGTTTCTCCATCATTTTTTTCACGCAGAGAATACGATGGGAACCACTGGCTAAATTGCTCCCCATACTCTTATAGTCACATATCGTCAGCGAAAAAAACATTATCACTGAACTTGCGTTCGCTTTATCCGCGGCAACATTACCAAACCAGTATTAAATGGAGAAAAGAGGTAACATGCTACATGTGTATATAATGATTGGAATATAATATGCGTTTCTGCCATAACTATGCAGGAGATATCATGTGAATATACGAATCCAGTTCCAGTACTAATGAGTTACAAAAAAATAGCAGTGCTGTTTGGTATTTCAGTAATACGCTGAGTTTGATAGTGTTTTAGATGCGAGAGCCAAGTCAGTCAGTCTACGTCCTGCTCTCCGTCTGTTCTGAACATATCTCCTCTCTTTTTTCGTCAGTCTCCCCTTGTTCGCGTACACATGCACACACACAAAGACACACAATATATATATTTTGTACATGTACTTTGCAGTGTGTGTGTATCACGAGAGAGCAAACAAAATTATTTTCATACAGATAAGTCAGCGAGAGAGAGAGAGGCAGCTTTTTCGTTTCAGATTTAGTTGACTTTACTGTTGTGTGCACATGTTTCCATACATTGGCCACATATATATCTGCATACAGCCAGCATCTGTCAACTTGGAGTTCCCTTTTAGTTATTGTAAACTAAACACACCTTCGCCTACTGAGAAACATAAAAATTCACTGTTCTCACTCGCAAAACGCAGATCACACTGGAATCAGTTGTACTCGGACTTGTGTAATCAAACGGAACCTTTTCATATGTTTTTCTAGTGTTTTTTCTTTAACACATTCATACAAATGTGCAAAAAACCGATAAAGGCATCGGCTTCGCGTACAAGAATTATTTTGCCGGACTGATAGTTTGTAGCACTGCGTAATTCCATTTTGGAAATATCGATGGTCGATTCTCGAGGATTTTACTGATCCGATTATATGCAGTCAAGGTGAATGAGTGATATTTGTTGCTGACAAGAGAAAAATGCGGGTTTCTCCAAGACTCACTTCGCAAGTTGTGTGTGTTGTGTAATTTAGTGCAGACGTGTGCAGTGAGTGTTTATGCGGACCGGCTGCTGGCTGGATTTTTGATCTACGTGAATGGATGATCGAGGTAAATCAATAGAGTATATGAAGTTTTTTCTGCAACAATTGGATTAATAGGCATGACTTGAAGGATTTTGATTTGCACTTAGCCTCTGCAAGGATTTATTATTGCGCCAAGCTGTAGATAAATTTTGTGAAAGATTAATACCGAAATGCATACCATAACGTCCTTAACCACAGCTCTTCCTTGGATTCTCTATATAGTTTCACATAAGCCGAGCTGAGAAAAGTATTATTTTTACAAATGGATGTGTTATTTATGTAGTATAAGTCAAATTATAATTGACATGCATGCACGTTGTCATTTTCTGTGTCAATTTTCATTTCTGAAAGATGTGTCCAAATAGTGAAAGGATAAACGTTTGCTTAGATTTTCGTGAGTCAGATTCAATCAAATCGTTATGCCATGTGTCAGGACACTGGGGAGCAATACGCACAAAACTTATAGCACGATGAGCAAGTCGCATTTTCTCTGAAGCGTAATACAAAATATACTTATGTATGAAATGTATGGGCTACATTAGCAGAAATAATATTATACTTTCTTTGCGAACATGAACAAAGTTGTTATCTCTCTCTTCACCATAAATACCTATATACATGACATGGGAGTACATTATATTTGCACCGCAATACATGATTGAGTCCATTTGTATGTATGTATTTCATGAAATTTGCTTTCACTAGACTAGCCAGCGTACTTCCGCAATTACAATTACTAAACCGGAAAATTGCAAGGCAAGTCCATGTTTCTCGGTAAAAGGGTCCTTCTTTGCAAACACGATGGTATGTAGGTACCTAGATGGAGCAGAATAGCTTCTTCCAACAACACACACATGTACTCACCTAGAAAGTTGTTGATGTAGGCGATTGCATACTTTCGATACTTTTCCACTATAAATTTTTATATGTTCGTAGTTAATCATCCCTAATTTAGCTTACTAAGCTCACAGACAAATAATTTATGTTTTTGAAATGCACAACCTACAATTTTGACCCCGAAAACCGGCAAATAAGCACATTAAATTAAGTGTATAATACATGCATATCAAAACATAATCAAACTCCGTTCCAACCTCGTACTTTCCAAGGCTTTTAGGAAAGATTGTAAAATTATAATTTATCTGGTTAAATTTATCCAAGCTGCCTAATTACTTACTGTGTTGTTAATTCGGTAAAAGGTCACACGCTTTGAGATTGTTGGGACTAGATAAACATGTTAAGTAGAAAAGCCTCTTTAGCTGAAAGCGTGATACGAAATAGTACAAATTATCATACGAAAAATAAGTTTTTCAACTTGTTTGTGCATGATAATTTTGCATGATCATATATTAAATACATCTCGCATGCAGTACATAAATGCATATTTTGTGGATTCATGTATTGCATGTAACTTTTAAATTGAAGCAGATTAATGCTTTCACATTACTTCCGGAGGAAATGCCACAAAATAAAGGAAAGTTGAGGCTCTTTCTCCACCACACACGCAAAGTAAAGGATAATTGGTCATTAAATGTTTTATTGTGAAATCATGAAGGGAATAAAGCAATTAGCTAACTGGCAACCTTTTTTTAGGTACGTACATGCAGCTGAGATCATCATCGTGCATATAAAAAACGACATGCGAACCTGATCTTTTCTTCGTCTCACTGCGACTTTTTTATCTATCCATAACACAGTATCATGCATTATATATATGCTCTCAGAAAGTAGCTGTATAATATCTTACACAATATATATATATATTTTGTTTGTTTGCATGATGATATATCATTTCACGCATGTTACTTTCCAGGAAAATGTAGAGGATATGTCAAGACGGCATGAAAATCAAAGCGGAAGAAGGAGAAAAGGTGGCAGTGGAAGACGGAGACTCCTTCAACTAGCAAATTGTTTTCCTTTTCCAGAAACACAGTTCCTGCATATGCCAGGAGGCAATCTGACTTCGTCATCGCCCAGTGAAAGCTGCCAACTTCTGTCAAGGAAGAAGAGACTTCAGTGGCAAGAAGCTAGAGGAAAACCGAGTAGTAGCGCACGCACAAGAAGACCAACATCATCATCACCATCATTAGCCCTACTTCCTCCTCTCCTCATCGACAACGTTTCCCCATTTCTTGGGCGGATTTCTAATAAATGGCATCCAGTACTTTACTAGCTAATGTACTACTCAGGCTTGTGCTTCCTTTCATCTTAGTTACATGTAAGTTCACTTAAGTTTTGCTCTTACTAAACTATATTCTACTTCCTTCGAATGTCAGGACGAGCACTACTGACGAACTTATGAACGACTTTACGTAGTACGTTCATGCGTTATATGCTCTAAAATACGATGCCGACCGCAAATCGACTCCAGCACTAAATTATAGTACGGTTTTAGAGTACCTGTCAAACTGTGCACTGGATAAATTATCATTATACAAGCCCAAATCTTTATATAAATACATTTAATGCGTAGTTTTCCAGGTTATTTAACTAATTGAGAACGCAACCATGATCTTCAAAGTTGAGTTTTGCAACAATGTTGAAGTCAATTAACGAATCAAAATGAAATGGGACGTCAATTGGATGCTTTAGCTACGTGTATTCACACAATTTTAGCATCGTAAAAAGTCCTTATTGTGGCATGTGTATAGCTCATGCTCTCCAAATTCAATCCCTTATTCACCCGAAGTATATAGGAAATCGTCAATATCTAAGGAAGCATAAAAAATCAAAAACAATGTTTTTCTGGATGGAAATATTATTGAGCCAAGCCAAATCTGTCAGCTCAGTTGCCAACATCCAGATATGGACATAATATAGGCACACGTACAATATATTAAGCATCTTCCAACAGAACCTCTCACTCCCGTAACGCTAGCAGATGTCTCATGTCGTAATGAGGATGAACTCTGTCTGAGGTGACACGATAGCGCTGAATGATCTAACCCTCGACTACGATGTCTTCAGTACGTGCAAACACACAAAAAGTGTCCAGAGTAAAGACGATAATGTTATCTCTTATCACCAGCGAAGGTATATACACATCACCGTCCTTCGGTTATATATCTTCCACTCTCGTGACATAGCAGATAAAGTGCAAGAAAGTAGTTCAAAACATGAATGTTGAAAAAAAACATGGCCCGTGCAAATTTCTCATTTTCATCTTAAAGTCGTCTGGAGAAAGGAAAAGCAAGACGAGGGGAACAGCCCAAAAAACTAATAGTTCATCAAACTGGGAAAACAAGTGGAAAGCTGTGTATTCCAAACAAAAAGAAAATCAATATAGGCTGCTCTTTACAGACAACCTTTTGTGTCGTAAAGCATACATATACATATTTTCAACTTCCCCCGCAATAGCTTTCATAATTTTATACATCGTTACCATCTAGGTCAAGTAAGATAGACCATTTACGATGTGAGCTGCTTTTCACATGATATATCCTCCTTTCCCCTCAACTTTCACATGCGATCACATCGCCAAGAGTGGTAACTACTTTCACTGATGTGCCTCTCCACGAATATTTCTGCCATGAGAGGAGAAAAGGAGGCCGTCGCGTCAATGCGGAATATATTATGTATGTACAATAGTTAGCATATGATATGATATTATTACGGGAGAAAGCGCTACCACCGACTGACAAATAGCCCTCGTATAAAACATAATGACAGGCCGTTTCCCCTCCATTGTGAAAAGATATCATCATCATCATCATCTTATGAAAAGAAAGAAAATTGAAAGATCAATGAAGCTTTATAGTGAACACACGACGATATATACATGCTCTCTCATCCAAATGTACTTTGTTCCATGAATGAAAAGGGGTTGGTTCCGGTCTGCCAAAAATGTGTGAAAGAAAACCACCCGCATCCGCCCGCTTTTGCCATTTATTTGATCAAATCCTTCCTCGTTCCCATAAAAAACCTTCTCTTCTACAGTCATAATGTTTTGGCTCGTCATTTGATGACTAATAATTCGTTTGTTTTGTGGCGTGCGATGTGGCGGTGGCTCAGCCATTGATACGCATCTCTTTAAGGTTGAAACCTATAATTTATTCTGCATAATATATAACATCATTTTCGAATGCACCGATATGAAGTGGTCAATGTTCAAGTTAAACAGAGTCGAGCTTAGTGATGAGAAAGTGCAGTCGTGTTGTGGATTTAATCAACTAATTTATTATCCACGAAATTAGAGGAGGAATATGTGTTTTTATAATGTTCTAATTGCTGTAGGTATTGTCTTCCGACCGTGTGGGCTGTCGTTCTTGTATTACCTTCTCTTTTTGTACCTTCCACTTGTGCCCAGCCCAACGGTTCAGAATTTCAAAGGTACACGTGCACAAATTAATTTTATCTCCTTCATAATATGAACGCCCGTGCCGATGAGATGAATGTTTGATGGATATATGCTTACAGGCGGTCACACAGGACGATTTCTTCGGTTTGCACTTCTCATAGGATTTTTTACTGCTATATCTCAAATTATATTCCAAACGTTTTTGCTAATATGGGCTCCATACGGGAAGTTCTTGGTTCAATGTAAGTTCAATTCAAGTACACTGAATATGCTCAAGGTTTGAGATAATTTTCATATATTTTCACGGTTTTTGTGAATGACTTGCTCAATTGAACCATTTTTTAAAAGGCTCACTCCTGGAGAAAATTCTCCGTCACGTTGGGCTAATCAAAGTGAACAACCTCACTTGGTTTCAACTAATTCGTTGGCTGGGGCCAGATGCAGTCGCATTGGTTGGCCTAATCCTAATCTACCTCTCAATCTCAAATATACTCACCAAGGGTCAGTCGGGTCCAGAGCCTGGTAGTGATGCCGAGAAAGTCAATGGCTTCTCGAAACTGCTCTCCTCAGTTGGGAGTTACTTAATTTTAGGATTTCTTTGCTTTACATCCTCACTTCAACCTTCCGTCTCATGCGGAGTCTATTTTATCGTTTTTATCGCTGGAGCGACAGCCTGGGCTATCGGATCCATCAACATTCACGGCAAAGTGTTCGCTTGGATCTACGTGATCCTGGCATTTTACGTCGCAGTCCACTTCGGGGCACTCTTCGTATATCAATTAGAGTTTATCCAGGAGATTTTAGCGCCTGACTCATTAATCGCTAGGTTCGTCATCTTAATTATTTTTTAATGCCAATGTCACACTAACAAACCCTTCCTGCAGGTCTTCCTATCCGCCTACAACCGTCATAAAAACTAAAATGTTTGTTTATATATTCGCCTGCTACAGACTTGCAGGATTAGTTCAAATGCTAAAAACAGATTGCGATGAAGACCCGAGGAATGTAGAATTCAACCTAAGCCTAAAATGGCCGAGCTGGGCTCATCCCTTCACTCTCCTCATTCTCTACAATCTTCTCATCTACGAGGCAAAAACGCTTCTCAGTACGAGCAAGGTAAGAAGAAAGAATTACATCGTTAAACTTTTTAGTGCGTGTGTCCTGTACTCCTCTCATACAGATCTTCTTGCTACGATTCATTCAAACGATAAAATTCATATAAAATCAATCATACGTAAAAATGAATGGCTAATTCGCAAGTAATAGGGGAGCACTTGTACGAATTTTCAGTCAATGTGAAAACTAACTTCGGACTGCTTCTATTTATGTACACGTCTCTCAAAAGTACATTTTTATAGATATGTATATTATCACATTTCCCTGGGATGTACCTAATACCCTCTGAATGGGGGACATGTATTTTTATTGTTTTTTGCTGTGCTGCTCTCTCGCTGGAATAACAATGTGCGTAGGAAAAGTATGCAATCTTAGGGAAGTCAAGAAGTCGACACGACAGTCTTGCCGACTTTCGTGCGAAGGCGCGTCTCAATCGCAGACAAACTATGCGACGGCATGGGAGATCTACTCGTAGAGTAAATGAATGACCCAAATAAATAATAATTGCTTCCAGCATTTATATATTGCTCCAAAGCCTTTTTCTGAATATGTTTTGCAATTCATTGAGTTTTTATTGCGGTTCCTTAACTTTTCCAAAAACTTCACAAATACTTCACACAGGGATGAACTTGGTATAACATAAATAGATAGTATATATAAAATGTAATGTAGAATCGTGACACAATTCTTTTCAGTTTCCTTCTTCAAATGGTGTTGGATTTCTTGTTTAAAAAAGGACGCTGCTAACATATAACATGACCTTCATATCTCTCTTCAGCAGTGTTCCACTTTTGCCTGAACTTCGTATATAATATTGGTAATATCATTAGGAATTCTTGGAGAGGACATATGTACACATGATGCAAATGAACCACAATATTGGAGCTGTGCTGAGCAAAAAGAATATAAGAATTTTGTCTCTCAAGACAATAAGAATCAGCTTTTCCGAGCAATAAATCATTGTTAAAGTAAAGGCAAAAAATTGTGCCTGTAATAACTCAAGTAGCCCCGCAAAATGCCTCTGACTGAACCTAAAGTTGGGTTTTCCGTTCACAAAATTCACAAGAAGAAAATCTAGTTTCCTTAAAAAAGTGCTTTCTATGTATGCAGAGCTCTTCCCTCTTCTCACATCATAATATCTAATGTTTTATATTGCGTATATGTAGGATGGGGAAGGGAGCCTTGTGGCACCAAATCGCAAAATACTACTATCTCGCTCAAGAACTGACAGCCAGAGTGAAACTACTCCAGTAACGTTTCAATTTCACTTTGTACATTCATACAAAACTTTTTTGTGCCATGTGTGGTGTGTGTGTCGCGCACTTTTACTAACTACGCCTTTCTCTTTCTACTTTACATATAATATGCAACTGGTTACACACTACTACTCCTCCTCTTTTTTGTGTACGTCTCTTCTCTTCTGTCGACTATGTCGTTGTGGTATTTTTTATGCCAACTTTGCTAATTTATGTCCCAATGTGCCTAAATAAACTGCATACGTCCTCAAAACACACTCTCCGAATTGTGCAGTTCTCGCTCTCTCTCCAAAGAAAATGTGGAAGAAGTTTGGCGTGTATAAAAAATTGCGGAGAAATCTGGAAAGCATTAAAAATGCACGTTGAAGGAGAAACAAATGAAGTTGGGGATTTGCTTATATATTTTTTGTTTATGCGGGCGACTACGCTCAGCTTCTCTAATCACGTGTTTTGTTTTATGAATTCAGTGATTGTACTTTGCACACCCCCATTTACAATAACCCATTATGCGGTTCAATCTGACTAACAATATTCTTGTGCCTATGAACTGCGGCTTCTTATGTGCTTATCTTTTTGGAGAATTTGTTTTGCAACGCGGCTATAATATACATATGCCTTCCTTTCATGGAAGATACATTGGAATAGAGTAGATTATAATTTGTTTGTATGTGGAAAAAACTCCTTCTAGCTAATGACGATGAGCACAGGAACAGCAAGAGGAAGGTATGGGTCTAGTGGGCGCAGCTTTTCGGGCGAGGATGGTGGCTTAACATCCCCTGGAAGTTTACCCCGTGGCCACTCGATAACTTCGAGGGATTCAAGCGGTCCAAATGAATGTTCTAACCATCCAGGTTTGAAGCGTTTTCCACCCCAACTTTTTTGAGTGACTCTGCATGAATCATCTCTAAATACCTAAAAGTAATTATCCGGAAGGAAGTCAATTAGCCGTGAACTTTTTAATTATCTAGATGATGCAGCAGAGCCAGAGGATGATGGGTATTCATTGTTGCTAACCGGATTACTCAGTGTCTTTGACCTTCTAATAAAATCTTCCTACATTTGTACAAATATTATCATGATGGTAAGCCCATGTGTGTGTATACAAACTCGAGGAGAAAGTATATAGATTAAGCTTTAAGTATGACGAATATTTTAGTTTAGTGTATGCACGAGTTAATAATTTTGCTAGTGAATACTCGCATTGTGTGCGCTATATATCTCATTTTTTATGAGAAATGTGCCAGTGTGTGCATTTTACAAGCGTAAAAGGCCAACGAGTAAGCACATGCGAATAATATTTGATAAACATTTCCAATCTTTTTCTTCTTCTTTCTGCGCTAATGCTCTCTCCCTCCTTTTTTTTCTTTCAGGCCTGGAGTATCACATATCACAGTTGGCTAACATTTATTCTTCTTTTATGGGCTTGTGTGCTCTGGATGTTTCCAAATCAAAGGAGAGCAATGCTTGTCTCCTCTCCTGGTTTGGTTCTTTATGCAGAAGTCCTCCTTTTCGCACAATACATCTACAGCCTTAATCTTACGGACGATGAGTTGCCCCAAAATATCGACGGGGTGAATATGGCCGAGATCGGTCTCGTTAAACCAACTGACGAAGAGCTTCCATTGCATCCCATACTCGTCAAAGTAATGCCAAAAGAAATCCCTAAAAAAAATATGAATGATTTCTGAAAAATATGAAGTTGAGTGCTCATACGTGTTGTTAATCTGTCATCAACAGAGTTTGTACACTCTCATGTTTTGGGTAACACTGAGACAATTCGTGATGGATAAGAAAAACAGGCGTGCTGTAATAGAAGATGCGGCTCAAGAATCCTTCCGAATCACAGTTACGACAACGACTACGGGTACGCACATTTCAGGTATCCACTTGCCGGAGCAGCACACAAGCATATTATATAACCTAAATAAAGCTTTTATCACACTCTTTTGCCTTTCTCATCAAAAAAAGAAGAAGAAAGAATATATCCTCACCAGAATAACAAAAAAAAACTTGTCATATGTCTCCATGAATAGAGCTTCAAGCACGTGGAAAGGAGGAGCCAGCAAAACCAACTATTATGACAAACATTGGCAACTTTATCAAAGACGTTTTGACCAAATTCTGGATCTGGGTGGTCGCTATCATGCTCTTCGTCATAGGCTTGGGAGGAGAGAAAGTTGTCCTCTACCGTATTGTTTATATGGCCTTATTTCTCATTTTTATACTGACCTTCCAGGTTTGTGTTGTTATCCATTGAATTTTCATGAATTGCCTTTGCCACTTCATACGTATTAGCTCATGATAATATAATAATATACAACCCTATACACACTCATGTATTCTGTATACCCGTCGTCGTGACCAATTCATAACGACCGACGGAGTAATGCGGTAAAAATTTGATGTTACGTGACACTTGGTGATTTACAATCCCCGTTTGCATTTCCTAATTGACGTTTCCAGCTCTCGTACGCAGCGTGGAGGAAAATGATGTACGGCTTTTGGCTCACTGTCATTGTCTACTCGATGCTGGTGCTGGTTCTAATATACACGTACCAATTTGAGGACATCCCAGCCTACCTTTCCAATTACACCGGAATACCCGACCAGTTGTAAGAAGAGTGTTCGCTTCTCTGGCAAAAATAGAAACATTACAACAATGCATTATTATAATGTGTTTGGAGAGATAAATAGAGTAGTGTTATGGGCATCATGAATATATTTCTACTTAAAATATAATGAGCCGACTTAATGTAATGGCCTTTTTTCTGTGATGCAGACAAAAAGACATTGGACTTGAGAAATTTGACACTGGTTCCTTGTTTGTCCGCTTGCTGACTCCGACGTTCTTCGTTGTCATCACCGTTGTTCAACTCCACTACTTTCACCGCGATTTTCTCAAGCTTTCAGAATTCACAAGACCGTAAGATGATATGCTCCAAAAGTTTACGATGCTTGTCAACGATGCCGTATAATTTAAAAGTGTGTAGGAGCTCCATACACTTTTATACAAGATACAATTGACTTGTTTTTTCTAGGGATGAAAGACCTGCTCCAGCCCCCAACGAAAAAATTGTGGATGACGACACCGACAAGCCACCCAATCTCATTGATGAGTTTAACTTCAAAAATTTAACACGAACACTAAACTACTATGGGACTAGATTGATAAAGCAAATTGCCGAGATCTACATTGTCGTATCAGACTTGTCGTGGCGGGTGCTGGAAATTCACATTATGAAAGTTGTCTTGTTTTCCGCGTTGGCTTTAACAGTATTTGATGTATGTTCCAGATAAAACTATGAGCATGAGCTAATGTGCAAGATAAGCTTCTCTATTTCAGAAAAAAATTCTTAAAATTATTTTCAGAAATGTGCGCTGCACTTTCTCCTCTTTTTGGGGGTTGTTGGAGGCGTCATTTTCCAGACCGCTGCACAGCGTCTCATGATGCACCTTTGCTCCATTTTCATCTCGTTCCTCCTTTTAGTTAAGATGATCTACCAGATCGATTACATTTCGCATGATTACTGGAATGACAATTGTACCGAGTGGAATATCACGAGAAATGATGCGGAGTGGTTGGGTTTGAAGAAAATCGACGGTGGAAGTAATCTCCCTTCGTTGCTTCAAGAATACATAGGTACGATACAATGATGACCTTAAATAATGATTGAGATGAATTGAGTGAAAGTTCATAATACCACGATATGCTTTTTTGTGAATGGTTTTCACAGGAATGATCTTAGTACTCACAGTACAAGCAGTAGTACAAATTAGACAAAAGTATCAGCGATTCGTAAACCAAAGTTCTGAGCCAGGGACGGGGATCCTCTTTGAGGACATTCGGAGAAAAGATGCAGACTTGTCCCTTCTGCAATGTTTAAAGTTTTTACTCAACTACGGTTTCTACAAATTTGGAGTCGAAGTGAGTTGTTTCGTTTCTTATTTAATTGATTCTCTACGATGATTTATGACTTGCGACATGTATTGCACAATAATGTTGTATCCTTCCATATTTTATTCAATTCGTGTTCTGTATGACATTCGCAGATAACATTAGTCACACTCGTGGCAGTAATTGGCACGAGACTCGATATATTCTCGGTCCTCTATTCCTTTTGGCTCATCCCAATGTTTTGCATGAGAAGGGAGAAATTAGCCAATGTCTGGCTCCCATTCATTATCTTCGTTGCCGTCCTGCTCCCCATCCAATACATCTTCTCCGTTGGACTCCCACCCTTTCTATGCGCTGGTATGACACACACACACACAACACTTCGTTTCTTTCAAACTTGAACTCTTGGAACCTGACAATATGATCGGCTGGGTCGATTCCAAAACTGCATGTTTCATTTGTGCCTATATGTTTTTCATACCAAATTGTATAACAGAGTACCCGTGGAGAGACTGGGATATCGAGCTGAAGATATGGTTGTACCTTCCTGACGTGTTGGATCCCCCTCTCGCTTCACGACTAATCCGTAAATAATGTTTCGCTAACCTTCATCATGTACTTCATGAAGACATGATATGATCTGTCAAATTTTCAAAACTATTTAATCATGTTCTCGAATTATGCTTTTACATATTAGCGGACTTTATCCTACTCCTGTTTGCCTGTCAACAGCGATTGGTATTTGTAAGGGAACATCATCATGTCGTTAATTCAGAAGAGCTACCTGGAGGAAGCAATGAGGAAGTTGTTGAAGCTTCTATTACTCCTAATTTAAATCCAACTCCAGACTTTCTAACATCCTCAAGGTTGGCCAGCAAACAATCGCATAATAATCACGATACAAACCGTGTGAATTGTGTTGAATGGAATCTGTGTTCAAATTAAGACCAGATATATTTTGTAAATTTTAGAACGCCGTTGGACATCATCAAGAAATGCATATTCCTCTCATTCTATTGGATAACACTTGCAATAATTTTCCTCGCTGGTACAAATCGTGTAAACTTATTTGCCTTGGGCTATCTCGTTGGCTCATTCATTTTTCTTTGGGAAGGGAACGAGTTTTATTTGCGCACCAAAAAGTCTATCATCAAACGGTATTGAATTTATATGTGAAATAAGTCATATTGGCAATTGCAATTGACAATATGGGCTCCATGTGACGATTATGTGTTTTGATGTTTTAATTTAGATGGAATTATCTACTTGCGTACAACGTTTTCGTAATATTCTTTAAATCAGTCCTTCAGCTTGTTGGATGCGTATTTTTAACTCACCTCCAATACCAGTTTTGTTGGCTTGTTCAACTCCTTGGAATCGCATGTTTGAATAAATTCCGTGGCACAGGTTCCACTGATGGCATCACCCACTGCGAAGTCCCACACGATGAAGCTGGCCTTGTGTGGGACGGCGTTACCTTCGCGTTTTTGCTCTTTCAGAGGAGAATTTTCAATAGCTACTACTTCTTTCATATCAGGGGCGAAACGGAAGTTCAAGCTTTGCTGGCGTCACGGTAGTTGATTTTATTTTTAGGCGTTACTTAATCATACATGATACGTTTGTCTATTGGGTTTTAAATGAACCAAATTGGTTTGCGGTGATTCGACAGAGGTGCGGAGTTGATAGAAGAGCTCATGCAGAAGCAAATATGTCAGCAGGAAGAGGAAGAGAAGGATGTGTTGGAAAAGATAAAAATGAAAATGGACCGAATCAAGGCGACCCACGAACGTCGACAAAATGGACCCCAGAATCATTTCGACGGTATGTTTAATCTATATATCACAATTTTCACAATTCCATAATGATCACAAAAGAAAATGTTGGAGTGTGTGCGAGTAATTTCACTTTTGACACTGTAAAAATGCTAAATTAATGGTGGTGGCTGAGTCTTTAAGGTAGGTGTATTCTAACTCGTGTGAGTGAATGTTCTGCATCATTGCATACATTTATTCAAGTTTAGAACGTAGTGCATATACCCGTTTTTCGGTCATGCTCCTTTGTAAATGTAAATATACCCTTCTGTAGAATAGAAGTTCTGGAATGGACTGGTCTTGAAGCATTTAACATAATTTAAACATATATATTTTATATTAATTTTGTTTCATGAACTAAAGTGAAACATTGGGTTTGAGGTTGGTTTGGTAGTGGTTAATATTCCACAGACGTGCTTCATTATTTATTCCTGTAGAGAAAGTGTTACTATTTCCCTGCATTGAGATTCTAGAGTCGCCTTCCTTCTTCTTCATTGGATTCCTTACATTTTTGGACAAACTTAGTTTGCTACTGGTTTTCTTCTCTCTTTCTCAAAGCTACTTAACACCTCTCTCATCAAGATTATGAATCGAAGAATATTAACGCTTGTTGAGCATCTTGGCAAACAAAAAATTTGTTATGAGCTCGTGGAATGTCTTTGTCTTGTTTTTCTCTATTGCGTCCTTCCTCCAAAAAAAGGAACAACACGAATGGATCCTGTCTCCTCCATGGCATCCTCTCCCATTTCAATGGACGAGATAGCCGAACAACCAGAAGATGACGAGCCCTCCTCCCCAAGAGCCCCACTTGCGGTTCAGATTTCAATCACGAGCGGGCCCACACCGACACCGTCATCTGCCGCGATGACGATTTCAGTCGATGGATTCTTTGAACCTCCATACGGTAGACATCCCCAAGAATCCCTCCTCCACCCCCCTCATTTACCCCTTTCCCCATCCGATGAAAGTTTCCCTGTATTTTCCCCACCCCCAGAGTCTCAGCGCTACTTGGTCTCTGGAATGGGAGGAGAGAGGGGCAAGAGTAGTGCTATCGGGGTGCAGACGGAACCACCATCACGGAGCTACTACCCTTCACTGCATTCTCCTGCCTTGTCCCATCATACATGTACACACACTAACGTGGCATAAGTTGCATTTTTTTCCATTGTCCCATAAAGTTTCTTGTAAAACAAACTTTTTTCATTCTGCGATGATTTTTTTCTATATTATTGCATGTCAAAAATTGCCAGTTTAGTTAGTATTGTTCAAGGATTGGCATTTTAGTTTTAGTTGTTGATTTTACGTGCATTTTGGATGCAGTATAGACAATCAGTGCATGAATCTTCAAAATATTTTGCATGTCATTTCATTTGCAACGTTGTTCTGCTCTCACTTGATTTGTACATTTTTATATATTTTCAATATGAAAGATTATGTATTTGTTCATTCAGATTATCTAATCGATGTTTTTCTGAATTCACACAGCAATTCGGTCGGGAGACTATTACATGTTTGAAGAAATTGAAGATGAGGATATGGCGATGATTGACTCTATTACAGAAGAAGAAGAGGACAGTGATGACCGACCTGCAGGGTTCACCTTGAGCGAGGTAAAGCACGCATATACAAAAAGAGAATAGGGTCGAGGTGATATATGAGATATTTCATGCGCTTCATTATTCTTGTGTTCATGTACTTAGCTGATGAGTTCGGCGCTGAAAAGTGATGTGGAATCCGCTACGGAAATGGCCCGTCTTGCAAGACGCTCCAGTGAAGTACGGGAAGGAAGCTTAACAGAAAGCATTGGCGCAGGTCCCACAACGCAGGGCTCGTTAATACGCAGAAGAAGCAGGAAAAAGATGTCTAGAAAAGGAACCATTCAGCGGAGGGTACCTATTTTCTAAATTACAAGAGGAATTTGATGCCAATTTTATGTGTGCATCGATATATCAAAAGCGTAATAATAATTTCTGCATATAATCCAACGACAGAGATCGACAGCAGATCACGATGCTCCTCTGGCAGGAGCTGAAGATTACTCTTATTACGCT
Source organism: Heteromurus nitidus (assembly GCA_034687055.1). Taxonomy (NCBI): domain Eukaryota; kingdom Metazoa; phylum Arthropoda; class Collembola; order Entomobryomorpha; family Entomobryidae; genus Heteromurus; species Heteromurus nitidus. The sequence continues at coordinate 17,545 of JAQFZW010001054.1, forward strand.
GGAGCAGCGGGTGATGAACCGCCACCTCCATCTCCGGCAGGATCCGATAACGACATTATCGAGGAGCAAATGGAGCCACAGCCTCCTCCATCTCCAACGATCATGAGACGAATTATCGGCTACATTCGTTTTGCGTGGGCAATTCTCGAGAGTCTGATGGTTAGTGCGACGACCTGGCTGAATAAATTTTCCAAGGATTATCGACATGTTTCGAAATGCTTAGCAAGAGAGAAATTAATGCTGAAGGTATGAAATAAGCACGAGACTTGTTCGCTCTACTTTTGTAATCCATGTTATTGCAACTTTATTGAATTTCACTTGATGTGCTTCCTTTCTGCATTTCATAACTTGTTTTCCGTCTTCTCTTTTTCATAATGAAATAGGAGCAGGAGCTTGATCAATTGCTACAAAATCCCCCCGTCCCGATCCCTCCTCCCAGACAACCTGAAGTAGAGCTTAGTTTCGAGGATGAGTCTAGAGGCTCGGGCGATGTTGGCAGTAAAGACGATCTCAATACCGTTATTGAAAAGCCTTCTCCTGTCAAAGATGTTGAAGAGTTCAAAGGAAGGTTAGAGGAAAAAGGATCTCGTCGTAGTTTCCATTTCCCATCTTATATTACAAAACTGTAGTTTAATTCTCTCTCTCAAGATTTGAATTAGTGACAGTATTACATTTGGGCGTTTTTTCTTCTTTTTTTTGAATTGAATTGAAAACATAGCCTTGACAGCTTCACGGAAATCGATGAAGATGATATGTACGGGCCTTTCATATGCTTTTGTGTTTCCGTTTGGTATGTGATCATCTCGCATTCTGATCTCGTTTGCTATTTCGTCGTATTCTTAAATCAAATCAAGTCAGCCAGCATACTCTCCCTCCCGTTGCCACTTATGGTCTTGCTATGGGGGACGCTGTCTGTGCCGAGACCGACGAAAACATTTTGGGTCACTATAATTGCGTACACGGAGGTACAGACCCCTTCTTATTATATCATACCTCTCATGCGAACTTTTTTTATGAAGTTCTGTTGGGTGCTTATAAATATTCACTCAATATTATTATTTTGTAAAAAAATGTGATTTCATGCTTGATGGGTGGATATGATTGGAAAACAGGCGATGGTCGTCATCAAATATCTCTTCCAGTTTGATTTTTTCCCGTGGAACGAGAAAAGTAAGCAGGTGATTACAAAGCCGTTTTGGCCACCTAAAATCCTCGGGATCGAGAAGCAGGAGAAGTACGCCATGTTCGACGTCATCCTCCTCATGGTCGTTTTCTTTCACAGGTGAGCGTGGGTGGTGGCTACATGATATTACGTGTGTGACAAGCTTCTACGAACACAAATAAGTAAACTTTGTGAGCATGCTACTATTGAGCGGTTGAATGGTCCGAAAATATAGACATGATTTAATGATTTCCCAAATTAGATTTATGTTAAAATCTCTGGGACTTTGGAAGAACAAAGGGTCAACAATTGGGAGTGCTGAGACGTTTCCCAAATCTAGTCATGACTCGACAAAGTCCACAGAAGATACCTCTCTAAAACGCGATGACACAATCTCCCTGAAGCAGGACAAAGAGGAAAATGGCGAGGTCGGAAATGAGTCTGATCAAACAGACCATTCGACGCCAGAGCAGGATGGATTATGTGTGCAAGTATGGGAACAGTGGCAAGCATACGAGAATTTCCAGTATGGTCCTCAGTTTTTGAAACTATGGTTAGTCTCATTTAGACCGTATTCTCCTGCATTGATTCCATCTTACATGATACATGTATATACGAACTTTTCCAGACATACGCTTTTAAGAATGCAGTAAACACTCGATCTATTATTAGCGAGTAATTTAATGAAGTAGCACTTTTCCCTAAGATCTTTCCATGCAAGAACAAGCATAACACATGAATTGCTCAATTTTGCTTATTGCGACACATACTTTATTACGTTTTTATTCCAGTGTTCTCAAATACTTATCATCCATCAAAGTATTCTTCAATCAAATCCTCAAATTGGAGTATAAAGTGAAAGTGGACGTGTACTCGTACATGTTCATGTGCGACTTCTTCAACTTTCTCGTCGTCATCTTCGGATTCGCTTCATTCGGGGTAATGCGAGAATATACGGAGCTTATAGTCATCTTCGCCCACACCCATTTTCCGCACAATGATGTGTGTGCTAATTTGGATGTTTCCAGAGAATAGGCGAGTTTAATAATGTTTCTCGTCTGTTTTAAAAATAACATTTTTACAGTCCCAGCAAGGCGACGTGTCCTCATACCTGGAGGATAACAAAGTACCAGTGCCTTTCCTCGTGATGGTCATCCTCCAGTTCGGCCTAATCGTGATAGATCGGGCGTTATACCTTCGAAAAGATATCATGGGCAAGTTTTTCTTTCAAATCGCCCTCGCCACTCTTGTCCATATTGCCATGTTTTTCATCCTCCCATCCGTAACGGAAAGGTATGAATCCTGTGAATCTTTTTTTTCTCTCTCCTTTTTTTGCTTATAATTGCTTTTTGCTGTACACTATTTCTCCAGCGAAGCATACATGCATGTTTGTGTGTGTATGCGTGCCCACGTATGTCCATTCAGAGTTGGTGAAGCTTCGTATGTGCGAGCTTGTAATTAAATAAATATTACTTTCTCCTCATCTCTCGCGCGGAAAAATGATATGGCTTCCAGCGTGGCATGATGTTCTCAGCAGATATTTGAGACTCATTGCTGGAGATTTCATTTCAATTTATATTTATATCTGTGTTGTGTTGATTGCTCCACAGAGATTTCAACGCAAAACTGCCACCTCAGATGTGGTACATGGTGAAATGTATCTACCTCCTATTCTCTGCTTATCAAATTCGCTCAGGATACCCTACAAGGATTCTAGGAAATTTCCTCTGCAAAAAATATAACTACGTCAATATGTTCCTTTTTAAAGGGTAAGTTAGAGGGAGAGTGCGAGTGAGCCACATATTAATGCATGTGGGTGTACCGATGCTTTCATGAGAGCAATTGAACTTTTCCTTACTTCTGACATCTATTGTGTAGGGCTTGGTATTCATATAAGTTTCAATATGTAACACATATCCATGTACTCAGACTTGCTCGATTATTACAAAACAAACGTCAGAGCTGTTGTTGGAAAGTTATGATTTCAATTTCGAGCAAAATCAACTAACGAAGGCGCAATAAGCAGGCAAATTGGAAATTTATTTATACTCCCATTTTTTCCAGTTTCATGGGCGTCCCTTTCCTATTTGAGCTGAGAGCTCTTATGGACTGGATCTGGACGGAAACGAGTATGACTCTGTCGGATTGGCTAAAATTAGAAGATATTTTTGCTCATATTTTTCAGTTAAAGGTAAGTTCCTTTTTTAAATGCTTTCTCTCTAGGCTAGAGTTATGTATGCTCAGGCTAACTTGACTTTCGCCATGTTGAACAAAGAATGTTCTGGATGCATGCATAAATTCATATGCTAACTCGTGTGATAATCTGTTGCAAAAAAAATAATGGTAGTGTCAAAGACGTGCTGAGAAAGAGTACCCTCAGGGGCGCGGCTTACCCAAGCAAAGGATGAGCAAATATACAATCGGAGGGAGCTCATTATTCTCCATCATCGCCATCATCTGGTTCCCACTTGTTCTATTTGCTTTGGGTAACACCGTCGGATTACCGAATAGGCCTTTGGATGTTTCGCTTGAGATTTCCATCGGGAGCTACCAGCCAATATATACCATGTCTGCGCAAAGAGGTTCCTTGGTCCCGTAAGTGAACGATATTGCCCCCGTATTACACGCTCCTCCACACTTAATCTCACTCTACAATCTTAATACCATATTAAATTAAAGCCCCAAAAGATTTCCATCTTTGATTGGTTTTTCGTGAGAATTTCATTTCGTAGGCGTTGTCTATTCAAATATGGAATAAGGCTTATCATAATCATATTAGGAATGCATGATATTATTACGCAAAACTATTTGACTTGACAGCTTCACTCAAAGTGACTGGAATCAGTTCAATTACGACTACCGTCGCGATAAGAGTGGTCAGAATTTCTTGAGCAATTATGAATTCGATGATGTATTTGTTGCTCGACTCAATGGCAATTCATCATCCGTCTGGGGTATATCACCGCCAGCGAAACAAAAATTGATTGAGGAGTTACAATCTCGTGAGTACATGACCGTTTTTTGTAAAATGTAAATTGGCCACGTTCCAGTACACCCCTTGCTCATATCACTCATTTACCTTTTGAAGAGGATCCGGTTAGCGTTCGAATTTCGTGGACGATCACGAGAGAAAGCAATAATCCGCCGTCAGTGCAGCAGATATCGACAGGGAAAGGAGACGATATTGAGCTTCTGCCAAAGGATGCCAACAGGCAAAATTTGATAAATATGATGAATGGAAATGATTCGAAACCGGTGAAAATCAACTCGATTTTCCCAAAATTCTTGAAAATAAGAAACAATGGGAAGGCTGAGGTGCCCAACGACTTGACATTAGGTGAATATGCGTCTTCCAAATTGAATGAATTTTTGCTTCAATCCAGCTCCAACTCCAGCACGCATGTGATAAATAATTTTCGCATGAAATGATGTTTCGTAGGCCTTTTGGATATGCGGTGGAGGTCGACAGAGCGAAAGAGTCTGAAAACGGGGGAAATGGAGAAGGTCACAGTTTTGCGGAATCTGACGCTCACCCTGAAAACTCCAGCTCCAGATCAGGTTACAAGTCAAGACTGGTGGGTTGTCGAGGAGGATTGTCAGGAGTTTAAGAATAAGGACGACAAAATCCAAGATTTACCAAAAGGAGATGAATGCCAACACTTGAACATTTACACTTTTAACGAAAAAGCATTCCCACCTACGCTCAGTTTCATCTCTGGCGGAGGGTACGCCCACATACATTTTTATGCCGTACATGTTTCTTTGTTCCACACTGCATAAAATGATGGATTGTATATATCAATTGATATTTATCGATTCGACTTACATCACCATTATTTCATATGACAGTTTTAAATTACAAATATCACCCACAACAGCGGAAACGAGTTGGGGATAACATTCCCACAAATTATGTAGTAAAAAGTATACCGATCATGTTTCTCTCTTTTCTTTTCTGCAGTATCATTGGTCTGTACACAACCCTCGTACTCGTGGCAAGCAAATTCGTACGGAGTTACTTTGCCGGTATCTCATTCCTGATTATGTTTGATGATATGCCGAATGTTGATCGAATTCTCCAGGTAAAGTGATCCCATGTCACGTTCTCATGTGGAATAAAATCAATTCAAAACAATCTTCAATACAACTGACACACACATATGAATTTTGCTCATCTCCCATTTCAGCTCTGTCTCGACATTTACCTCGTGCGAGAAAGCGGTGAGTTGGCACTGGAAGAAGACTTATTTGCCAAGTTGATATTCCTATACAGGTCTCCAGAGACTTTAATTAAGTGGACGAGACCGAAAACTATACGACAAGACGGCGAGGAGGGTGCCGACTCACAAATCGACAAGGAGTAACATGTGTCTTCTTCTCTCTTCTCGCCGTGATGATTTTTTTTGAAAAGCAATATTTGCGTGTCTCAATGTGTTTCTACCATATACATAATATCCTTAGAATTTTGCTCCTTTCTTCTCAATGTCATTTTAATGTAATTGCAAAGTTTACGCTTTGATAACTAATCACGTATAAAGTTATAAAGTATGTATGAACATCCACACGACATGTACTTATATATGCATACAAAAGTATTTTGGAAACACACAAACAAATTGTATGGAGGCATAAATATATACAGTGTGTTCTGCTGGGACTTTATCATCGCAATATTATTATTATTATTATTATTATTATTATATGAAAGTTCTGAGAGAATGCATGCTTGTTGATTGTGTGTTGAAACGAGAAAGTTGTTATATTATATAAAGTTTTCAAGTTAAAACTATAAAATTTAATGTAGTAGATAGAGATGAAGTGTTATTTATCATTTGTCGGAGTAGATGAGCGTTAGTTTATCTTGTATAGAGAACGTGTAAACATGTTAGAGATGTTTTCTTTCTACTGGAAATAAAAGTCACCAAAATGTGGATCTCAGCGACTATACAAAACAAACTGCTCGTTTCCTACTTCACAAAATTTGCTCTCTTTTCCGCACGTTTCATATACATATGCACATGTAGGGACTTGAGAGAAACTTTTTTTGCCTGTTGCTTTCCTTTGTTCCCTCATTACTCGAGTGGGCTTCTCCTTTCATGGAGAAAACTTTTTAACAGGCTCATAATGGAAAAGGTTTCATCAGCTCGCTCCTTTCACCGAGTACAAAAGGGTGTATACCTTTTCGTTAGACGGTTTTATTGGTAAATAGATTGAATGATCAATTATCAAAAACAACCGTTGTCAAACAGGCGGGCGAAACTTTCACCCACACCAAAAATCGAAAATGGTTACGTTGAACATTAAACTGAGTATCGAATCTAGAGATGGAGAGACTGACAAGCAATGTGCTCACCTCAGCAAGCTCCGTATGTGGGTTCTCCTTTCCTTATTAAAGTGATTTCATGTACCTCTAATGCACGTATATATATATTCCTACATAAAATTGACTTTTTCCTGTGATGATACACAAAGCACGTTTGTGTGACGGTTTGAGCAATAGATTTTCCATGAATTCACCAAGTGAAGGCTCAACTTCTATTCTTGCATCACATTCGAGTTCGGAGTAAGCATCTTTAAACGAATTTTCACATCCGCTCTACTAACAAAACTTGAAGCAATGATAGCACATATTACACAGTTTTGTGAGTGGGTAATAAGTTTTTACATCAAATGCACAAGTAGATCGAGCATATGCAGATTCATCATAAAAAATAATATATTTGGGCTATTGTCATATCTCCAAACTTTCGCCAACTCTGCTAAAAATACGTATTCACTTCACTCTAAAGCCTAGTATCCTACTGAGCTATTTCACAGATCTTTGTGTCCACAAAAGGTATCAACAAACTTGCTACATGTATCCACCTCTATTAATAACATTATTGCGTCTACGACCGAATAAGATTAAAATGGATAAACATAATATTGAATATGTGAAGGCGTTTTTTACAAGCACATAAATGCAGGTTTATAGCTTCAACTAGGGAAAATCTCAGTCACTGACAGAGTGTCAGCACCACGTTCGGTGTGCATGATATGTGCTAATATTCACACACTATGGCATTATTAAGACGCTTTTACACGCTTGCGAGTTGCGACAAGTGAGTTGAGCCTTCTTCTAATAAGATATTTTCACTTTCACAACGCTTTGTTAACCGCGACACTTGCTTATTAAAGGAACTAGGCAGACTACACAAACATATATTAGGATAAACTAGGGCGGAGATTATTACTGATGGAACACACACAATTTCGCACAGGAGGATAGACTATTTTATTATGCGAAATATAGCGCTATCAAACACAGTAAGATTCGGCAGTAAACTTTACCTCCGCGCGCACGCACACACGGAGAAAATATAGAAAGCAACTCTGCTTTTTTCCACTGCTTTCCCAGCTCTCCCTTTCACTTCGCGTGCAACAGGCAGCGAGGTTTTAGCATAAACGCTCTTTCTTTCTCTCTCCTCCACTTTGAAGATGTGGGGAACTCAGCATATATATGCTGTTGGATAGAGGATAAAAGTCATCAGTATAACCTGTAGTCCCCTGTAGTTTATACTGATTTGCGGAGGCTTTTTTAGGAGAGGAACCCTCTAGGGGCAAATTACGACAAATTAAGATCGCTTCGAGCGGAACTACATAAAGATTCCGTGAAAATGAATTTGAGAAAGGCGATAATTGTGAGCATTATCGCAGCTCTCCTATTTCAATTCTGCATGGTTGTTGATGCTTATCGAAAATCAGCTGCAGTGCCAGAGGATGAGCAGTCTGTCGAAGAGCCGTACTCACAGTTATTGCCACCGCCAGAAGAACGGATCACTTCGGCCAAGCGATTTCCAGCACACTTGGACCCTGCTCACATGAACAGGAACTTTTGGTTTAAAGTTGGAGGTGAGATCTTTTGGTTTCAAGTAGTTTAAATTCGATTTATTAATCATTGTTGTAATTGTTTCTTGAAGAGGTACGAAACGAATGTAGGTAGAAAACCCCCAGTGAAATTGATACATTTATGTTTGTTTTTATATTGTAGAATGTCCAATGTCCCCGGATGGGGTGAAGCAATACTATTGTCCATCCCTCAACAACGATGGAAGGCACGTGTGCATCGATGGTAAATCCGAAATACAAATACTTGCAAATTTCTCATTAATATGCAGTTCAATCAATACTCAGTTTCTTTGATAAAAACGTTTATCTTTGAAACAAATATAAATCTATGTGTTTTCAGATCATCAATTGTGCAACGGTATGAAGGAATGTCCAGGCGCCGAGGATGAGAACAGGCATTACTGTCTCTTCTACAAGGCGGTAAGTATGCCTTATGATTATTCTAGTCATATTGCATCCTTTAGAATTCAACCAAACTGAGTTTTGCTGGCATTAGTTTAGGTGATTGGTCGGGTTAGATATTACCTGTTTCATGCTCATAATTCTACCCCAACGTCGATCATATCCACATTTTTATGCATACCATCTGCGGTATAGTATTTTTAATTGCTCTCCAAACGAACTCTGACCAGAACAAACCACGCTATAATGTCAAATCTTTTCGATAATAAGTATCACGGAATAAATTTTAAAAAAGACAGCGGATGTAAGATTTGACTAAATAATTTTTCAGCTCAAAGCTCAAGTTCAGTTATTGGAAAGAAGCGTGACCACTCTAAACTCGGAAGCGAGGAAAGCCCCACCTCGAACATATGGAAATCCATTTGGAAGGGAACTCTATGACAAGTGAGGTCATAGTTCGTATGCAGCACTGGTAAATGTGCACATGCATACACATCTGTAGTTTCTTAGCTCCATAACAGTTGATTGTAGCAGTTAAACACGTCAAAACTGTTTGGTATACGTCCGTTACCTATTTTTCTAGCTGTAAGTTCTGTGTACTAACAGAACACAAATTTAGAAATCCAAATTATCGATTTTTTTTGGCCAGCTTCAATATACAGAGTACCTAAATTCGCTACTTTTTGTGAAAGACATATTTGACGAGAGAAAGTATATAACACGATTATTATTTTAAGACGTAACTTTTCCTGTTCAATGTTTCGTCGACTAACGAGTTGAATAAAATCAATTAAAATTTAACAGTTCGGACGTTCTTTGTTTGAGCAATTGATAAATATTGAATGGACAGTACGTGGAGTACCTCACACTCATACAACTCCACAGAGAAGGTGAATGTTGCAGATTGGTTTGAGCGATCATGACCGTAAATGCAGATGAAAAGATTCGAATATGAAGGAATACATGCATTTAAGAGCTATCACTGATTACAACTTCATAGAAAAGTCAGTATTGGTCAGATTTCATTGTTTAAACCAAATATCCCTTCTGAAGATAAAACTAGAAATCCGATTTTTTCCTGTTAAATTCCCTGAACCAACTTACATTTTTGTAAGATTAAAGATTGATTATGGAGAAACATTGTTTGTGCTCCTCAATTACCATTTCTGCATGGAGTTCGCGCATTTGCTTATTCATCACAAGTCCGAACTGTTTTTGTGTGGTGCACCCAAGAAACTCATACATTCAACATTTATCACATGTAGTTGATAGTGAATTTTAAAAAACCCAAGATGTATAGATATAGAGTCGATGAAAATGATATATATATTGAATACGATTTTATTTATACAAATTTGGATATATACCAATAAAGTGATAAGGAAAGCAAACCGTTTAAAATACATGTGTTTTACTTATTGAAAATCACGTTATTTACAGGCAGGCTGTCAATCTTTTTATTTTGCATGCACCGAGCACACAATGAATGCTACACATATAAACTGTTGCTTATATTCGGATCGGAATCGGTCCCAAGTTGCCCCAAGCCCAAACTCATCATTTGCTGACGATGGAAAAAAAACTCATTCTTCTAACTTCATAATAGCCGACCTCCAACATGGATTGTGCTACATACATGAGCACTTTTTTTTGACGGCTTTACCACAACAGTCTTCCCTGACTTTAATACAAAGTGCCGTCGTCATTACAGAAATCAGTCATTTTAAACGCATTCCTAATCCCGACGTTTGATTAGCAGTCATGATGATGAGCTCCCCACTTAAAATTAACTTTTAATGCTACAGCGTTAAATATATATTTCATAACTTCTTGGTAACATGATGAAGCTTGGAAAAGTGTTACAAACTATTTAAAAATACGAGACCCATTGGGAGGCATATTATGTTTGCTTACAAAGAGAGCTTTGTCTCGCACGCATCCACCTCATCACCATCCCCATGTGCCTAGTCTAAAGCTATATAACAGTCAATAAATGAGGAGTGAACGAAAAAGTCTAGCTGAGAAAAAAACGTTACGATAAAATATGTCTCCCATGAAAATGAGAGTCTCTAATTAATTTCAATTATTTTCAATCTAAAGTATCAAGTCTACTTGGAATCAGTTAATTTATGTGAGTATTTATATACTTGTGAACATACGAACGCTATATATAAAGTAAATATATAATATTAATGTTCCTTGTAACACTGTCTCTGCCTTCCGTTCGGTCTCGTATTCTCTCGTACACGTACTACTCCAGTTATACATAATATGGACACACACAATTTAATAAATCGGATAAATTATTATCTCAAGGATGTCTGTTGATTCACACACATTACTACTTGCTGCTCCCGTTCCCATTTCCATTAGCTGAAGTGACTGAAGCCAACTCGATATTGCAACTGTCTGGCTCGTGAAAGCCATTACTCTCTCCGCCGTTAGATGTTACGGGGTTGACAAGCCAGAACATTCGTGGTGAGTCTGGGGTTCCCTCCGCCTGATGGAATGAATGTAGTCGGGGAGCATCCGGGTTTTTCGCTTTCAAATCCTCCTCCTCCAGATAGTCCTCTCCGCCCTTTTCCTCACTGTCACGAACTTGAATCATGATCTCATCGTCGGTATGCAATTTCAATCTGAAATGGGCCAACTCTACCTCAGCATTACTTCCTGCTTCCTCCATCTTGAAGCGTGGGGAGTTGTTCAAATCTTGGAGTCGATATGTCCAATATTTGTCGAGGTTCAGGATAAAGAATTTCGAGACAGTAGAATCCGTTGCGTTGAGTCTCCAGTGAAATCGCTTCTTCTCCTCAGAGTCGTCCGCCAGTCCGTCCAGCACATATGGGTCAATTCTCTTGGTAAGTACGTCAAGGCAGTAGGAATAATGTTTGGACACGCACCTCTTCGCATAGTACAGGTAACCTTTATTGTGTTTGTTTTGGAGAGTAAAGAAATCGGAGAAGACAGCCTGAATTGCACCCGGGAGGCTTTTATATAGGGCAGAATCCTTCCCGCATGACTTCTTTACGTGATGACCAAGTGTGAAAATCGCAGTGTTTTTGTAGAGCTGGTCGTGTTTTGGCAGTTCTTTGAACAATGTGTAGTAGCCGTAATACTGCGTGGATTGATCGATGAATTGAATCACTTTCGGAATGTGCTCCTCACTTCCGCCATACGACTCCCGAATCAACTGGTTCATTATCGCTGCCTGCTTCTGCGGAGTACTCAAATATCGAAGAATCTGCTTCCAGTACTTCAGCGCTTGGGTCTGATTTCCGTTCGTGATGGCCGCGATACACTTGTAGATTCTCTCATCAATCATTGTGCTCTGGACCTTGACACACAAAAAATTACCAAGTGTTTATTATAGCATTTTACTGCGCCCTGTTGAATATGTGGGAAAGAGACACACGCAACATGTGTGACTTGTGGGAGAGATTTTTTCTATTTTTCTGTGCTCTATTATGTAACTAACCAGGGTTTCCATCTTGTCAATGCTCACGTCAATATTTTTCACTGCGTCCATCAAGCTCTCAATCTTGGCCAACACAGCTTTCATGTCGCTAGAGCCTCCTTCCGATGAACCTTCCTTCGAAGATGAACAGGAATCCCCACTTTTTCCATCGGTCGTTTCCGAAGATGTGGTGTCGCCGCTGTGTGAAATCGTACAAGTGTCACATTACCACATGCAATGTGATGGGCGAAATTGAGAAGTTCATAGGGCAAATATATAGTCTTACCTGTCATTAGGCTCCGTTTCTGTCTGAGAATCTTCCGTTGCTTCAACAGCATTCTCCACCTTCCATTTTAAGACATGCATATAACCAATGAAAAACTGAGATTGCCTAAACTTTCAACAATATGTACCTGACTTTCGGTATCGCCTTCGGCATCCGCGGTAGATCCAGACTCGCCCTCATTCCCACTTAAACATTTTCATGCGTAGAAATTATTTCTTAAATAGAGACATTATGGATATTTGGCTACAACTCGAATGATATATTTTCTACCTGGCACTTTCGGAATCGCTCACTTGAGCCGATGCAGCAGGATCTGTACCCTCATCCTTGTTATCAGCATCATCATTCGAATCATCTCCTCCTCCTGCATTGTTGTTATCATTGTCATCATCATCGCCACCCGCCGATGCTGCTGCTGCACCTCCATCGTCATTGCCATTCGTTGGCGGTGCCGCAGGATCCTCCGCAGCATTAGAATCTGAAGGGGTAACCGATTGACTATGGATATCAAAAGGTTCCACAAGACTCAAGATCTCTGTTTTCAACGACAACGACAATGGCTGATCATCCATCATATTATTGTTATCGAACCCGTCCCCAGAAGACATCATCTGATGGGAGTCATCTGAGGGCTCGCCATTACTACTCCCAGCAAGCTCATACTCGGGTGGAGGAGGTGGGTACTCTGACGACGACGAGCTCGTCGTTGGACTTAGGTGTGCAGGAAGGATAAAGCTAAGAATGAGACACTTGACGAGGAGGAGAACAAGGAGCACCCGACACGTTAACATTTTGCGCGAGCAATCACGGCAATTTGTGAGCACGGGGAAAAATGAGGAAACACCGTCACCTCCAACACCGTCTTCACCAACAACAGCACCGACAGCAACAGAACTGGAACAACTACGACTACGAGAGATGTCTTCTAGGATGCTCCTGTTCGAACCACTGGAAGAAGACAAGGATGGCACTAGTCCTGGCTCTAGCTCCTTGCTACTGGGGGCGAGCCCTCCGTCCGATGACGAGTTTTTCAGAAGAGAAGGATGATGACTGCTATTACAATATGTTGAGTCACTGTCTGGCATAGTTTATATTAAATCCTACACGTTTCTGATTGGAATGGTGGTGGCATCAGTGACGACGACGAGACAACGAGAGCAATGCATTTCCCCTCTCTCCCTCACTCAACACTCGTAACAAAAAAAATTCACTCACTCAACATTAGTACTTATACTCACCCTCCACAACTCATATATACTACAAACATGGATAATATAAATTGTGTAATCACAATAGTTTTACATTTTGCGAATCATTCATAACGTTCTTAGTTAGCACCCAACAGCCCTTGAAAAGTCATATAAATGACATCCTCACTTAACCGAGTCAGTTATTTCGGAAAATATGTGACTGGCCTGTGTCTATAAATTTGTCTGGTGACAACGATTATTGCTTGATATGATTCAGGTAAAATAATGCACCATAAATTACATGCATAATATCACAGTCTTCCCAAACGATGAGTGTGTGTGTATCACAGTCGCTGGCTATAAATCGCCGAGGAAGAGAGGTCTTGCAAGAACTCAAAGACACTTGGTCGTCCAGTCTGCTGTCTGCTTGTGCTTCCCAAGACTGGATGGGCAAACTTTTTTATAGCTGACATATAAAATGACTTCTGGTAATCAGAGTAATCAGCGTTTGAAACATAATGTGGTTAAATCAAGACTTATGGACTTATGGAGAAGTATAATATGTGTACCCATCGCCCATTTTCATATCCACTCATAAAACTGACAAGCTCAAGTCTTGTAATGAACTCAGGGTGTGCATTCCTTTTGGTAAAAAAGTGAATCTTCTATTATTAATCCGTGCTCGTATATAACGAAGTAGCACCACAATAGGATGCCAACTGACAACAGACAATGCGTGAAATATTGAAGCGCTGCTCCAGTAATCATTATTCATTGCTACTATGCAGCTCCTCGTCCTCAAATCATGAGAAAATCCCTACCAAATTGGCACAACAAGGTGCATCCTCTTTAAATCTCCAGTGTTGACATCTCAGACCTCCAGCCAATGTACTCGGAAAAGAATGACGTGAGGAGACTATATAACGCTCATCAAATATGAAGGGCGAGAGAGAGAGAGTTCACCACAAGGATGGCATTGCTGTACCAAGGATATCGTTTGTGAGTCCTATTCAAAGAATTAAATGTCTCTGCTCTTTTATTTAGGTCGTCATCATATTATGAAGAGAGAGAGAAAGAGAGTGTGTGTATGATACGCATCCTAGGTCTGATGTAAGCAAGCTGAACAATGTGTACAAAATGTGCATCAAGGAGAAACATTAAAGTTTGTCAAGAGTGCAATTAATCATGCATTGAATGCAATTGATGACATGGATTTTTATTGATGTTGGCTCTGTGTGCGAATTCAGACATGACGGCGAAAAAAAAAGAATTGTGTAGCTTGCAGTTGCCTTGCGAAATGTGATCGTTTCCTGCTTTCGGACTGTTTGACGCACACGCTAATCTAAAAATAAAAAAGATCAAACTTTTGCACGCTTTTAAGAGGGCAAGGGGCATGTTAAAAATTGTGTCTGGTTAAATATGGAGAGCAATCTTCAAACGTTCTAGTTCTAGTTGTAAGCATATCTTTTGACGAATAATGATCCGATTGAAAAGATATGAATACAAGCTGCACTTCATCTCATACTTTTCTGTCCAATTTATTACAATTTTCTTCTAGAGCGAGCTTTTTAAATCGAAACTTTCTTGAGCAAACTTTCTTGGGCCACAATCATTCTTAATTATAAAAGGCTTCCGCAAACTACGATGGTGGTCATCGATATCATGTCCTCAAGTCCGCCTCATCGGAAGAAAACTGAAGAGTTTTGTGACTATTTGAATCGGGATTGTGTCGATTTGAGAATTTGTAATCCTTTCCATGAGATAATATTCCTTGAAGATCCACATTCTTCATGTGCATCAACGCATTTGCTGTTAGCGTGGATTCCGTTTTAATTGGCCGATTGGCAACACTAAATAACCATGTTTCGGGGTTGGGCATCTTATGAGCAATAATTGCGAGACACTCCTTGTGAATAATTTGACAAAAATCGTCCAGATTCTGTCAAATTAAAATGGTAAGCTAAAACCTGATGAACAGATGTATTTAGTTGTCACCAATTGCATATTGCATATGGGCTCACCAAGTCGTTGTAGTCGTAACCGAAAGGGTTTTCAATCTCTCGCCCTATTCCAAGTATTCCGAACAGTGCGAAAGCTGCAACCCCCACCGCAGGAATTGTAAACCAGTTGAGTGTCTGCAACCATTGAAAGGGGAGCAACAATATCACAATCCAAGTGACATGCTGCAGATGAACGGAGTACGCTAACGGAATCGGCGTCCTCCGAATTCGTTCGAAACCCGTTAAGCATCCAATCATCTGTGCAACGGCTGGAATAATGACCATACTCTATTTAATGTTTAAGTATCATTATCACCGAATAAATAGCAAATTGCATTCTCAAAGCTTTCCATCGTTGTTCGTACATGTATCCAGAACTCGGCATGTCGGCGAATCGATCAGAGTGTTGTCTTTGCAGTATTTAATGAAGGACGAAATGAAGTAGCTAATTTCCAGAGGAATGTTTGTTGGAATATTTTTAAATTTTTTGAAGTACGGGCTGGACTGATGCGGATGTCGAATTCTATTCTGCCGTATAGCATTCTCCTGATCATGATCTTTGTTGCAACAACAGCAACAACCTGTCTTCGACGGCAATCCGCTTGTTTTTTGTGGATCCATGGCTTTCGCTTCTTGGTCAAAAAGCGGCTCGTTGGAAGATGGAGTTAGAATGTGTGGCAAATGTCCGATGAGATCGATCAGGTCATCCTCTTCGTACGAGTATTCCTCCCGAATGTAATGCTTCGTGGCGTATGCAAAAGCGATTAGTAAGTTGATTGCTGAGATCTTTTGTATAATTAATTTCGTGTCATTTTTGTCGTCGACAAAAATCCAGAAAGTTCTTGTCAGTGTACGAATGTTCACAGTGAGCCTTTCCCAAAGCTTCCGACCCTCCCAATACCTTAAAATCAGCGTCATTTTGAGCTTATTGAAAATCTTTAAAATGTTTGCTTGAGTTGTCTCTCTTTCAAGCAAAAATTCATCAGTATATATATATACCTGTCATAAGCCGTGTTCGTTCGAAATACGAGGAGCATGCCCCCCACAACACCAATCACTGGCAGAGTGTTGTGATCCACAGCAAGCTTGAATTCGGTATATTTATGGACGCATACCACGGCTGCAGCATATAACATAGCAATTAGTATGTGAATCCAGATTCTACAGATGACTGTCCCTCTCACGTGGAACACTAGGGGAAGATGTGCGTGGAAACGATTCGCCATCCTTGGTGTTCCTCGGTTTTTCCGAAATGAATGGGGTAGTAGGTTAGGTTAGAAAATTAAAAGAGGCTCACATCAAAAGTGTTACAAAAACCGACTCTATGATTGGACTCGCTTTAGTGTGTTCACTGCATTTGATTTGAGAGACTGGCCCTTGCTCAATACCATCTCAAACACTTTTGTGTTAAAAAGACTGAAATATCGTGGTTGGTCCATGTTTTATATTTCTGCTATCAAGGGCCATGGCTACGTTGCAAGTTGCAATACAAAAGGCTCACAAATATAAGCCCAGCCCAGTGAATTCATCGGGCGAGCGGTGCATAGCGTCGATTTTATGTGGATCACAAAGCAAGTAACATCCGTGCAAATATCATTTATTCCATTTGGCTCAACGAGCTCTATATATGACTAGAGACAATGTGGATTCCAAAATGAACGTTATACGTTTCACAAATCTGTGACAGGT